>PVLA01000978.1:249245-354272 GCA_004027455.1 Hydrochoerus hydrochaeris
AAAGAAAAAAGTAAAACTGTCAGTTAGTGGCAATATGGATGACCTTGGAAAGCTAAGTGAAATATCAGTCACAAAAAATGCTGCACGTTTTCTCTTATATGTGGAAGCTAAAACAAATTGATCTTAGAAGTAGAGAGTTGAATTAGTGCTTACCAGGGGCTTGGAAGGGTGGGAGGAGTAGGGGAATGTGGAGAGGTTAGTTACAAGTGTAGCTAGGTTGGAGGAACAACTTCTAATGTTCTGGAGCTTAGTAGAACAACTGCATTTGACCATTAATTGTATAATGTATTTCAAAATGACTAGTGGTTGGGAAACACAAAGAAATAATACATGTGTGAGGTAATAGATATGCTAATTACTGTGACCTGACCCTTACACACCATGTGCCTGTATGTACCCCATAAATAAAATGAAAAGTATGTTTTAATTGCAGACTTCCAAATAATAAGAGTGCCTACTTAGAATAATGCTTATCATATAATGCTGCCTGAAAACAGAATTCAGAATATTTATGCTGAATTCTACCAAAATCAATTTTGGACTGTTTATGGGAGAAATAGGAAGTAAGACACTTAAACTAATTCTTTTAAAACAACTATTTCTGCAATAAAATTATTTCTAGTTATATATTTTAAAAATTAAAGTGTTTCCTCCTCCTATCAATAATCACTGCCTAAAACCTTGGGGAAGCAGGTTAGTTAGAGTAAGATAAAGAAGCTTACTGCCGCTTACTAGGGACATAGTACTTAGATCCTAAGGAGGAAGACAGTGTAAATAAGGACTCGTCCTTTTTTCCCTGGCTTCATCTTGTTTGCCCTCCTCACTCGCTCTCCCATTAGTAGTACCGCTGGTGAGAAGCAGAGTGCCATGTTACACTGAGCACAGGATTTAGGCCAGAGGCTGGGATCTGATCTCTCTTTAAGCTTACCATGTGCCTTTCAGCAAGCAGTCTACCCTCTCTCACTTCTCTTATTTATAAAAGAAATATTAGCAAGGTTGAGATGCTATATCTGTAAAAAGGGTTTTACAATAGAAAAGTCATGAAGAAGTTGAAATAGAGAAAAAAATGATACATACTTAGCCAAGTGAATTTAATGTGTATTTGGAATGTTCTTGAAATTTTTTTTCTCTTTCTATTATAGGGATCTTTTATTTAGCCAAATGTATGATAAATTAAGTGAGAATTCAGTGGCCAAAGGAGTATTTTTGGAGTGCCTTGAACCATATATTTTAAGTGATAAATTGGTGGGGATTACACCCCAAGTAATGAAAGACTTGATTGTTCATTTCCAAGATAAAAAGTTGATGGAAAATGTGGAAGCCCTTATTGTCCATATGGATATCACTAGCCTGGATATTCAGCAGGTAAGTTTAAAGATGGTCTGCTGATGTGTAGAATAAACATTACTCCTTTATCGACTTTCTTTCTTGTATGCTTAGACCTCACACTGCCTCCTGAATAGTCCGGTTATTTATTGAGCACTTTTGGTAAGACATCTTGGGAACTTGTATTGTCAGTGTATTTCTTAGTACTATACATAAGTGGATGCTAGAATAAATAACAAATGTCTGTGAGCCAGGGATCATGTCTTCTCTCTCTTCAGCATTCTCTAGAGCTCTCAGTATAGAGTTTATATTTATTAATTGCTTAATCAATGCTTGATGGATATTTTAGCAGTTTATTCTCAAACAGCATTTTCATCTAACAGATGAATTTCAACAATGATTACTTTCACATGAATAAAAGAATATTTTTGCCTTCAGAGAATGACACCATTTTTAAAAGAGCTAGTACATGAGGCTAGAGTTGAGTTTTGAAATGCAGAGATCAAGGGAGAGGCAAATTATAGCACAGTATTTCGTAACATGACCATCTAGCCAGTATTTGATAATGTACTTCCAGTGTATCTTGAGGTTCCCACAGTAAATTTTCGGTTCTCAATTAAAGGTTGGCATCTACTCTGGCTTAAGATGTTTCACTATTTGTTTATTTAATTCCATATTATTCCTAATGATGAGCATGTTGTTGCTGCAAAAATGTTAAGCCCTTTTGAGTTAAAATTCGGTATAGGTGACTTTCAAAAATTTAGGTCAAAACTCTTTTGAAGTGTGCAGAATCACATAAAATGGGGGGCTTGGAAAAAATGGTTATTGTTCTCTTTCTGGAAGTTCTTTTTTTTTTTGGTACCGGGGATGGAACTCATGACTTGTGCGTGCCAGGCAGGTGCTTATGCCACTGAGCTAAATCCCCAGCCCCTTCTGGAAGTTCTTGAATGCCTGTGAATTTACGAAGTAAAGTCAGATCTTTTTTTTTTTTTTTTTTTAATGCATGCCTGTTATATGGATAATTTGGCATAGTCTTTGCTCTTTGACAATAGTCCATAACTTGAAAGCATGTTATCAATCCAGCTTTATATATCTTTCATATATAGGAGAATTTTTTGTTTCCAACATTTTTCTGCTTCCCCCCAACACCATGTAAATATGCTGTAGTCTTTTTCTTGTTAAGTCAACAATTGCCTCTCACTCTCTTAGCTGTCTACATCTAGCCATCTTCTTCCCCTCTGGTGGTGGCCCGAGCTCACTCTTCTTAGAGACACATTTCTTAAAAACAGTGACTGGGTTGCTATTTCCATTTTTTTTCCACACCCTGATAACTTCTCAGCTTCACTTTCACTAGAGTTAGCAACAGACTCTTCACTACATCGAATACTATTTTTCAGTCCTCATTTTGCTTACACCTTCCACAGTGTTTGTTCCTCGTGTCAGGAAGTTTTTGAGTATCAGATTAAGGATGCTACAGCTGCCTCCGAGGGGGACAAGGCTTACCTGCTCATAAACTGTACATTTTAGCAGGAAAATTTGATAGTAAACAGATAAATACTAAACAAATCAGAAAACATCCCCCCAAGAAAGTATTGTGTTAAAAATCAAACAACAATGTGATAGAGAAGAATGAGAAGCTACCTTAGGTTGGTATAGGTCAGTATGGAAAGCTTTTCCAAGGGGTAACATGGAGTCTTGGAATCTGAATGATGAGAAGGAATCAGCAATGTAGAGATCTTGGAGGAGAAGGTTGTTAGGGGGAACAGCTACAGCAACAAGAGGCAGGGAGTGGGTCTGCACTGAGAATTGACGCAGGAGAAGAAAGGCAAGTCCATCTGGAGCTTAGGGAGAGGGAAGTAGACCTTGAGGGCAAGGTACACGTTTCTATTTTATTCTAAGTACAGTTGAATCATTAGAATGTAAGCAGTGTCACTTGGTGCCAGAGATAACAGTGAGAAGGAGAGAGTTGGCCTCACTTTGGATGTTTTGGGGGTAAAACTGATTTGCTGATGAATTGGACAGGAGGATGTGGGAGTGCAGGGATGAGAATTTAAAGGTGATTCATAGTGTATTTTTGGCTTGAGAACAGGGATAGTGATTCCTTTAAGAGGATGGGAATACTGAGGCAGTTATTAATCTGAGAAATAAAATCAGGAGTCTTGCTTTGCCATTTTATGAAGATAGCTGCGTTATGTCTAGGTGAAGGTATCCCAGGTGGCCGGAGGGGTCAGAGGGGGAGAAGGTGTGGTGCATTAGTCATTAGTGAAGAGATGTCCATTGATGGATGGCACTGTCTGAGGAGGTGACATGGAGAAAGGAGAGAAGGTTCAAGCACATGGCTCCCTTTAGGAAAGATTCTCAAGGACACCTCGCCTCCATTTTTCTGCTTATTGCTATGACCACTCCCTACCGTTCGCCTTGCCAATCTCTACTCATCTACTTCAGCCCTCTTGTCATGTGATGGTGTCATGCAGCTCTCACAGGAGCAGAATAGATGAGTGTCTCATCCTGTAAGAGCAAGCTAGTCCTTTGCTTAGGTATCTTGTCAGATTGATTCCCTGCCATCCTCCTTCCACCTCTATTCTCCTTCTCATGCTCACTGCCTTCTATCTGCAGACTCCTTCCATTCCACTCCTGCTTTTGGCTCATTTGCATGCATCCTTTAGGCCTGGCTTAAATGTTCTTCTCCTGGGGATGACTCTGATCTGTAGACCAGGTTGGGTTTCTTTATAATGCCTATCACATTTGTAAATAATGAAGTATTTATGTAGTTGATTATCTTTCCCAAATCTTAACTCACCATTTTGTGCCTGTCCTTTCTTGTGGCAGGCGTCTACAGTGGACATAAGTTCCATAAAGGTGTGGACTAGGGATGGATTTGTCTGTTGCTTTGTCTCTGGTGCCTAAGAGATGATCTGATTCTAGTTGTTTTGTAAACATTTGTAGAATATTGAAAAGAGAAGAAACAAAATTAGACATTGGAGGGTTTTAGAAATAGCTGTTGTACTATTAAAAGTACTCTTCCCCAGGTAATGTGTTTGAGTAGTTCAATTTCAGTTACTAGAGAAGTAGGAAGAAAAATTAGGGAAGATAATTCAAGATCTCCATTCTTAAAGCTTTAATGAAAATAATTCATGAGACATAATTGAATTGTATGGACCAAGTGATTTTTTCTTTTTACAGATAGTTCTCATGTGTTGGGAAAATCGACTGCATGATGCTATGATTTATGTCTACAACAGAGGCATGAATGAATTTATTAGTCCAATGGAGGTAAGGATACTTCCTAACTTAAAACATACATTTAATATTGCCCATTAAATATTTTCCCTTATTCTCCATTTACTAGTTCGTTTTCATCCAATCATTTCAAAATTTCTTGATGTATTAGACTTATACTCATTTAAAAATCTTTTATTAGCACATGTTTGCGGTATATAATGACTGCATTCACCATGGGGAGTTGGTAGATGTACATAACACATCTTAATTCTTTTTACATTCTCTTTTTCTCTCCTCCCTCATCTCTTATTCTTCTTCCTGTTATAGACGTGTACTTATTTTGGCTTGGGACTTATAAGTAGTATTTTTTTTTTGTCTTGTTTTTGTTTTTTGGTGAGTTTTACACATGCTAAGCATGTGCTGTATCACTGAGCTCCACCCTCAGCCCCAGTAACCTTTACTTTCATTATTTTCTGCTATTGCCTTCTTACTGCCTAGGTAGGTGTTTAAGTCCCAGAGAGAATAATAGATAAAATTTAAGGTAATGCTTGATTTTTAGACTTTTTTCTTTGCCTAAGAATTTTTTTATACCATCGTAACTTTTTCAAAAGGTATGACATTTGTTTTATATAGTCATTATATATAATAAATGTGCTGGGTAATTTATTTTGCATATATATTCTTCTGAGAAAGAGTCGTGAAAATTACAGGTCATTGCTTGTTAATTGCTAATGTGTTGCTTTTCCAAATTTGGAATTTTATAGCAATTATTATAATTTTTATTTTCTTTACTTAGAGAATCCAAAAAGCACTTAAGCTTTTATTTTTATCCATTTGTTATTTGCTTTATATTGAGGACAGAATTGTGGATAATGGGGCTGTAAACAGATGTAAAGCAGTGCCCAGCCCGCTGCTTTATTATAGTGATTAATGGACCTCTAAAGAGCCAGGCATCCACTAAAAGTGTCCAGTCAACTCTTTTGCAAATCTAATGCCATTCAAAACTGTCTTCGATATTATTAAGTTAGCAGTCATTCTCTCAAATTTCAGTCTTCCTTAAGGACATTAGGTAGGGTAAATATCTCTGAATCAGGCACCTCTTATTTTGATGAGTATTTGAACTTACCATCACATCTTTTTTCCCCTGGCTTTGACCCTGATTATCTATGCAAAAAGCATTACTTCCCTTAACACCTTTCAGCTGCCTCTTCAGGGAAGTCCAGTTTTTCCCTACATACAAAAATGTTCTCTGTGCCATGATACTAGACCACAATTAGGAAAAATTAATTTAGTTTTTAGTTTTCCTCAAAATAACCCCTCAAAGCAGATTCTAATTTGATGTGTTGTATATTAACAAATATGATCGCTGGATTTTGTGTTGCTTTTGAGATTTTTGTGTGCGTGGTTATTTTTATTCCTTACGGGCTGGTGTGCATTTATACTTGCACATCTCAAACGGAACACTGGGCTATTGAGATTGCCTTGTTTTGGGTTCAGTGTAGTTTTCAAGTTTGATGGCTATCACCAAGACCTTGGTATTTGTTATTAAACAATCATTTGGAGATTTCAGAAGTGGTAGGTTAGGTGTATCCTCTGGCTCCTCTTTTCCAGTTCTCTGCCTATAAGTAAATGACTTTTCCATGTTTAAAGTTTAGCTGTTTTGGTCCTTACAGAGCTCTGCATTAGGAGGAGCTACCCTATATTTCAGGGTTTTCTAGATTTTCCAAAGTAAATGAGCGTCATCATATTGAGATGACTGCTGTAGTCTCTGAAATCTTTCCTTAGTTCAGTTTTGGCTGCTTCTGCTGCCAACTTAAGTCCCAGTGGTGCGGGACAATAAGAAGTTGGGAATGGGGTGGGACTGTAATATACAGAATAATCTGAGAAAAGACAAGGTTTTCCACTTGTGTATGCGAACACTGCATAATGAGCATCACTGCTGACTAGCCCAAGAGAATGTGTATATTGTTTGGCAAACAAAAATTCTGTTTGGCAGAATTAGGGTGTCAGTGTGAAAGGATAGGAAATTCTATTTATTTTATTTGAGATGAGAATTATTATATTGCCCAGACTGTCCCCAGACTCCAGGCTAAGGCAGTCTTCCTGCCTCAGCCTTCAAGTAGTTGAGTAGATTCAAGTAGGCAGGTATATGCCTAGCTTCTTTGGCCTTATACTAATGGATAGCTGAATTGTACTTCATAGTACTAAGGGTCACTATTCTCCAAACAGGCAATGTCCAGGTAGGGTGGGGGGAGTGTTTATGACAGGCATATTTTGGGGGACTCTTTCTTATGTTTAGATAGTCTTTCTGTAGCTGCTAGTTATTAGATGTTTTCAGTTTCAAGTAACCTTCATTACCACTTTGGTGAGATGTTAATCCCTTTGTTTATTATTTTTAAAAGAATAAGGTGCTTTCACGAACTTAAGACAGCTTATATCAGAAATTATAATTGCAACATAAACTTTACTATAACTGTTTTTATTAAATGGCTTCTTACAGTGAAGAATCTGGCAGTAATTTTTTTCCTTAGTAATAATGCTAAATAGTTCACGTACAGTTTTTATATTCAATCTCAACAGCAAATATGACTAATTCCATCCCAGAAAAGTAATTAATAGTAATTCCTGATTATCTTTTAAAGTGATGGTGATTGTTTTTTCTGTTAATTTTAATGCAGAAACTTTTCAAAGTCATTGCTCCTCCTCTGAATGCAGGAAAAACGCTAACAGGTATTACTTTTCTAAGTCTTAATTTCTTCTCTTTTTTCTATTACTTTTTAAATGCTATAAAAGCCATCAGTTGTATGTATGCAGTGTGAATTTTGGTAATCATATATTTTCATGTAACCATCACCACAATCAAACCATAAAAGGAATTATTTCTATTTTGAATTATAAATGATTTCTAATTTCATTATACTTTGATCAGAGAACATGTTTTTGATCTTGTCTTTTTTTTATTTATCGAGACTCATTTTATGACTTAATACATGTGTAGTCTCTTCTGGTGAATATTTCATGCGCACTTGAGAATAATGTGTTGAACGTGTTCTGTTGTCTAGTAGAATGTTTTCAGGATCTAGTTGATGTGGAGTTTTGTTCAGGTCTTCTATTTTCTGTTTATGTTCTGCTAATTGCTGTATCTATTGTTGAAAAATGTGGTATTGAAGTATTCAATTACTGTTGTTGAGTTTTTTTCTACTTCAGTTCTGTCAGTTCTTGCTTAACATTTTATAGCAAGTATGTGTTAAATATTTAACACTTAAATGAATGACAAATAATTTTATCCAGTAGTCTTTACAGTTCTTAAAACAATGACAATATTCCTTATAAAAATTTTTATGCTCATAATAAATAAACTGGTGACATTAAAAAGTTATTTTAATTCATATTAAAAGGTAGATTCCTTCCAGATTCATCCAGTTGCCACATATCTGAACTGAAACAAAAATATTAATTACATTTTTATAAAACTTCAAATATTCATGAATGCATTCTACTACTTTAAGCTTTATGTAGAAGGTTTTGATTTTATGGCAAACACATTGTCCATGAAACTTTCTAATTATATATTGGAATACTAAAAAGCATTTACACTTTGAAAAGTTGGAAAGGCAGAACATGAAAGACCTTCTTCACCAGGGTTACTGGATGGGATGCAGTGGTGGGTTCCCTGGAGTGGAGATGGAGACCTCATCTCAGCCCCCATTGGGTTCATTGACTCTTGTCACAGAGAACATTTCAGGATGCGTCAGTGTGAGGCACAAGCAGGTTTATTAGGTAGTTAGGAAGGAGGGGAGGGTGAGCAGCTCTCTGGGGCGCCCTCTGATGCAGAGGTTTGCACTGGCCCACTCACAGAAGAACAAACACACAGCTTTTGATCATTATCTCAGTTCTGGTTTCATAGCTCCAGAGAAATCCTTATAAACTGAGGGGCAGTTTGATTCCCGTGAGATGACTGTTCTTATTTTAGGGTGGGGAGGAGCCTCAGTTCCTGTCATGAGGTAATTGTTCCCACTTAGGGAGGTAACTCATCATAGGGTGGCCTCAGAGGCTTTTCCTGAATCCAAGGTGATTATATTTTTAGGACAATTTCTATGTATGTTCTGGGGTTTGGAATTGGACATCAAAGCTGGCAACTGGATGTCCCTGCAAATCCTGAAAATTAGTTACTCTTATCTTGAGGTCATCAGTCTCAAAGGGCGACGAGAAGGAGTAGTAAATTTAGGGCCAATAAATCTTGTGATACAGACCCTCTGTAAGTGATTAACATGTCTATATGCAGAGCTGAGCGGGAATCTAACCCAAAGTTTTAAAGTAATAAAGGAGAAAAGAAATCAAAAGCAGAAATACCAATCTTCATCCTGCTTTTAGTTACACAGTTGGCATTTGCAGGCCCAGCCTCTGGGCCAGTGATGGTGAACCTATGGCACACATGCCACAGTGGGGTGTTTGTATCACTGGAGAAGGTTTGCCTGCCTCACTGCCCAGGATCCTTGTTACAAATCCTCTCTTAAATTTCGAGGATGTTAGAGTTTGGCCAATCCACCTTTGTAAGTTTTCTGCCTAGGCAGTAAAGATGAGAAGGGGGCAAACTGAGTTTGAGTTTCTGGAATGCCTGGTCACAAGCCTGAGAATGTGTGTACGGAGGACAGGTAGGGGTAATCTTAGGTCGTTTTAATATGCTTCTGTTCTGTCTCAACAAGAGGCTACTCTGCTTCCATTAGGAATATACCACGGACATGACTTTATGTTTCTACGTCACAAATATGATTATTACTGAGAATTACTTTATACAATTGGTATTTTTAATTCTCTATTTTTTATTCAAAAATGTGATCTTTATTTCATTCAGGAGGAGACATCTGTACTTCTTCCATTCCAGACTCATCTGTCTACTTTCACAGGTCTTTTGCATTATGTTTCACCTATAACTTTGCAAAGTAGCCTTTTCCTATTTACAAACTATTCAAGTTTTTTTTTGACTTGTAAGTTATTTTCTTTAAAAATTTTTTAGGAACATGTGCTGGTTTAGTCATATTTAGTTTGTAACTCTTTGCTGCAGTTCCTCTGGTTATTTAATGAAGAAAAGTAACAAAATCAGGACTTACTGTTCTTTGCTTAGACCTGTTCACTTTCCTCTTCCTTGACCAAGACCCTTGTATGGTAACCTCCTACCTGTTCTGAGTAATTTTTTTAAATTAACAAACTGGGCAGGTGGGCATAGACATAGTCTATGATTTCACATCTTTTTAATAAGACACTCAGGTTTAGCATGAACAATGGTAATCCTATCATAAGTACTCTTCCCTCTTATCAATTCATTCAGGATCATCAAGGGCTGATACTACTTTTCTGCTTATTGTTTGCTGTGTCAGTCGGCTCTTCCATAAGTGTACGCTGTCCTTTAATGGAATTGTCTGCAGCACCTCCTGAAATGCCATCCACGTTCCCAATTATTATTTTTCTCTGCAGGAGTTTAAGAATCACTTTGAGCCATGACAGGAATCAGTGCAGCTTGTGTTATGTAGGAGCTCTTCCTACCCATGTTGGATCCAGCAATTCCAGTGCACCTGAGTCCTCAGTTCTGGGCTTCCAAGAGCATGGTGCTGGCTTCTGCTCTGCTCTGGTGAGGCCCTTATGGCCGATGTCTTCACCGTGACAGAAACACATGCCAGACAGGTCATGTGCTGAAACATGAAGCTGGAGGTCCAGTTCTTGCCTACTTTTTCTTTGGAACTTTCAGTTTCTGGCAGGCTAATTTTGCCTTAGCCTTGTTTTCCTGCTTGGGCAGAGCCTCAGTGTAAGCTATAGGTTACAGGCCAGGGCTGTTTCTGGTCTGCCGTGGCTGTGTGCACAGCCCTGCACACGTGCAGGTCCTTCTAAAATTCAGGAATGCTGTATGTCAGAGCTTTTCAAAATCCCCTGCAGACCCATTCTTTGATTGATTCTCCTAAGGTTTTTGGAGGGCTTTTTACTATTCCCAATTGCTAACGTTGGCTTAAGCAGCTGTTCATTAAACAGTAGTATTGTTTGTTCTTATGAACGACCTGGGTACAGTGCTGTTCCCCTGGAATGGCTCCTGAGTCAAGGCAGGGATGGCAGGGAGATTCTGGGTCCTGTTATTTTTCTCTACTGAGTATTTTGCTCTTTGTTTTTGTCAGGTAATTTTCCTAAGAATGGAGCTGGATTTTTGGGGGGTGGGGCGGGTACTGGGGATCGAACTCATGACTTGGCACTTGCCAGGCAGATGCTTATGGCACTGAGCTCAGTCCCTGGCCCCAAGAATGGAGCTTTTAAGTGAGCTGCCAGCTGTATCCAATAACCATTTCTCCAAGAATGGAACAGTTTTGAGCTCTAAATCCATTCTTCCCCCTCATGTGGATGCCAGGTTGCTGGTTTTCATAGCTCTTGATGTTGAGAGACTAATGGAGTGTTGTGTTGTGTTGTGTTGTGTTGTGTTGTGTTGTGTTGTGTTGTGTTGTGTTTTGAGACAAGGATTAACTTTGTAGTTCAGGCTGGTCCTGAACTCACTATGTAGCCCAGGCTGCCTCAAACTCACAACAATCTTCCTGTCTCAGCCTCCTGAGTGCTGGAATGGATTATAGATGTGTACCACCACATCCAGCTAAGGCTTCTGGTTTTAAAAGCCATCATGGAGTTGTAGGCAGGGCATGGTAGATAAAAACTGCTGCAAAGCCCACTGCTCTGATGGAGATTCAGGCATTTTTCTGGAATAAACACATCCCTCAGTTTATGGCAAATCATCAGTCTTTCAAGGGTTTTGAAAAAGTTGGTTTTAACAGTTTTTGCCAGTGTTTTCATTGCTTTCATGAAGGAACAGATTTTTGGAGGACTTTATTTCACTCTTTTTTTAGGGTCTGCCTTGCTAAGTTTTGTTGTTTGTTTCGTTTGTGATGCTAGAGTCCAAGTCCAGGGCCCTGCACATGCTAGGCAAACACTTTCCGAGGGAGCTAAATCCCTAACCCTTGTTTTCGGTTCTTTTCAGATTTTCCCTCCTTCTCTTTTCTCCATGTTACATGACTTCTATTACCCTGCCTTCAGATTCATGCGCGTTTTCCCCTTTCATATCAACCCAGCTATTAAATCTAACCAGTGAATTTTTATTCTCAACAATTATAATCTTTAGCCAGTAATTTTTTATTGATTCTATTTCTTTGCTGGAACTGTTCATTTATCTGTCAAAATTTTCATGCATTGAAGCATGTCTTACTTCCTTGAGGATACTTATAATAGTTCTTTTAAAATCTTTATCTTTCTTTCAATTTTCTTTCTTCTTAGGAAGATACTTTGTTTAATTTTGTTGTTGTTGTTCATATGCTGGGGAATTTTGTCACCAACTAGGGCAGGCCCTTGCTTTAGTGATAACGGAAATTAAACTAGAGTAACAGTTTATGCATTAATACGTGAAAGATTTAATTGGAAAGTAAGAGAGAAGATAGATGCAGGACTCTAGCTTGATGAGGAGATTCAGATTTGCCCACAAACCAGAAGGGACCAGCCTCATGGGGTCAGGCTGATTATTATCTCAGTCCTGGTTCCTCGAAGCCTAGGATGATTCCGTTCCCATGAAATGACCATCTTTGTGGCAACTTCAGTCACAGGAGGCTGTGCTTTTCCTGTGACTGCTAGTTGAGAACAGTGAAAACTTTTGTGTATCCTGCAAAGGGGGAATAGTCCAGATCTGAGTGCTGTAAAAGCTGGTAGTCAGATTTTGCTGTGATCTTGTAAATTACATTAGTTACTCTCATCTTGTGTCCTTCATCTTGAAGGGAGACAAGATCAGCTAGGTAAGTTTAGGGCTAATCAACTTAGTTCTGCCACCTTTAGACAGACCCTCTCTGAATAACATGCCAACATGCAGAGCAGAGAAGTGTTTTGACCCAGAGTTTCACAAAATAAAAGTCAGGCTTTTTTCTTGTTTATTGGACATCTGGTTTAGCAACAACTTCTTTTAAGTCCCTCATTGCCTCAGAAGAAAACATAAATTGTGTTTTTAATGAGTAGAAGATTAAGGGCTCAGGAATTTGTTCTTTGTCCCCAAAGGGCCTCTGACCATCGTCAGTTTTGGATTATATTCTGGTGTTGTGTCTTACATTGTGGAAATTCAAGATTATTATTTTTCTCCAGTGAGTATTTTTTCCTTTATCAGGTAATCTGGGATAGACTTAAATTGTAAACTGTTTCCCATGTGGCAGCTCCAGTTTGTCCTTGGCTCATTTGTTTTTAGCTGGTCTGCTTTGATTCTGAGCTGTGTGTGTGATCCAGGGGTTGATCAGTGATCAGGGTAAGTGGTTTGTGAGTCTTTCCTCTGGCTCCTTTCTTCACAAGAATCCTTCTCCCTTATAATTCTTCATGTTTCCCAGCTTCTGTTGTTCGGTTCCCTTAGCTAGAAAGTTGTTGCTTTCTCCACGTGAGTCCCCAGCCCTGCCGGGCCTGCCACATAAGCTGCTCTACAACTCAGGCTCAGAGCCACGGTGGTGATAGTTTATGCTCATGACTCACCCTTGTCCCCAGTCCTAGGTGAGGTGGGGCTCGTCTGCTTCTCCCCATGCTCCAGATCTTCAGAAATGGATCCAGTTCTTGGTTCTGATCTTTTGTCTTTGGTGGAGCTGCTTGGAGTCTTTTTCTTGCATGGTGGTTTATGGATGAGTTAGCGGTATAGACAAACCATTTTAGGGTTCCCCTCTGACTCTTTCCTTTTCAGGATTCTTTCATTCTCTCCATTGCTGGTTTCTTGGGGCCAGAAAAACTAAGGGCTTCTCCAGCTGGCCTCTAGTGTGTGTACTCCAGAGTATTTTTACCCATAGGGAAAAGCCACAGAGCAGGAAAATCAGGCTGCCTCTTTCTCCCCAACTAATTCCGAATTCTTCACTGGAATTCTTCACTGGATAATATGCTTCTGTTCACTCTTCAGTGACTTCAGGTACTTTTGTGCAATGCCCAGGTTCTGCTCCTTTTTTTTTCCCTGTGAGGGTAAAGGCAGAGAGAGTCATTTTGTACAACCTTAATCTCTCACACCCATTCGCAGCTTTGAATCTAATCTTTCTGAAACAGATTTGAAAATTAGTTTTTTCATATGTATTTACCAAAAATGAATGTGGAATGTAGTATTAAAAGTCCCAATGGAGTTGTTGAACTTCTACAACAGAAAATTGTCCAAAAGAAGATATAATACTAGGAAGCAAAGAGTTGTAGAAATTGTATCGTTTAAGTTCACTGTACATTTACTAATCAATTACTTGTGTGCCAGATGCTATACAGGATGCTGAGAATATAGAAAGAACATAGACTCCCTGCTCTTAAGAGGAACATACTTGTGAAATAATACTGAAAAAATAAAAAATGTGCATTTGCTTGCATTATGTCTAGAATTCATGTAATGGACTTTTCATTCTTCATTCAGACTCCAGCTCTTTCTTACCAGCACAGGTTCCTATAATCTGTAGACTGTACACATCCCTGACCACTTCCCCTTCCTGGGGTTCTTACTCTACTCTCTGTTGTGCTTGACCTCGTGGCCTAAAAGTTGGTCTAATTATCTTTCAGATATATTTTACCCAGAGAAATAGGCTTTTATCAGCAGATGGTGGAATCTTACATGTTTGACATGTTGGAATAGAAAAAGGCATAATAATCACTTATTTGAAATTATTAAACATTTGGGAACAGTGTTCTTAACCATAGAGCACTATGGGTAGGAAAAGTCCATGTTAGAAATAAGAATAGCCAGGCACAGACCTTTAATCCCCATGACTCAGGAGGCTAAGGCTGGAGGATTGTGAATTCAAGGCTAGCCTGAACATCTAGCAAGATATATCTCAGATGAACAAACAAACAGGCAAAAAAATGAATAATAGAGAAGACATAACTACGCCTCAATATTAGTTAAACATCCATGATCTGTAATTCAACTCTGTCTGCTGTACACGTGCCCCTGGCCTCTAGGTAGAGGTTAAGCCGACAATACATAGATTTCTACCTTCAGACCTGTGTGTATCCTTGAATAACTCATGTGGATGTTGTACCTATGAATAAATTCTAAAGGAAATCAAGAAACAAAGTTAAGCTAGGCTTATTATATCAGTTTTCTGTTATTTGGAAGTATATTTACCTCACCTTTAATGTCACTCTTTATTTTTTATTTCCATATGAAGATTATATTTTTGAAAAGGTTTTGAGAAAGAACTGCTGATGTTATTTTTTCCTTCTATTTTAGATGAACAGGTTGTTATGGGCAACAAGCTTCTTGTATATATTAGGTAAGAGATTTTTATTTATCTTTGCCAATGTTCCTTTTGTATTATTTCCTACATTTTAAGGGGTACTGTTGTCTCTCTTTTTTCTTTCTCTCTCTGTATATACGTACTATATATTTTATATATAGGATAACTATATATATACTATAGGGTATTTATTATATATATAGTACATATAATATATATATATATATATATATATATATATATGTTAGTAGCTCTCATATTTGGCAGTATCTAAAGACGTTTTTTTGTTATGCCACCTAGGGTTAGGAAGAGGGTGTTCGTTTGATCCAAGGGGCAGAGGCAAAGAATATTACTAAACACCCCACAAGGCACAGGATAACCCTACAAAGATTCGTATGCCCAAACCATCAATAAGGCTGTGATTAAGAAACCCTGATGTAGCATATTTTACCTTTGCTACCAGAAACTTGGTAGGATGTGTGTTACCTCTGTTTTACACATTAAAGGCAATGGTTTGTTGAAATCACGAAGAAGTTAGTGACTGAGGGAAAACTGGAAGCAAGGTTCATTCTCACAGTCTGCTCAGGCTCAGCGCCAGTGCTGGTGGCACTTTCCCAGTGACGTGGGAGGGCAGCAGACCCTGCTAGAGCATCGTTTTAGCGCACCTCATTCTAGTGCCTCTTTGGTGTCAGTGTTACCTGCAACACCTGTTTCCTACTGGTCACACTGGCTCTTCAGTGAGGAAGGACATAACAGTGGTACCTGGTGCTTTATCATCTGGACCATAAACTCTTTGGAATACACTAGTACCCAGTGTCTTGACTGGTTCAAAGATACTAAAAACCACCCTATCCCTCAAAAAAAAAAAAAAAAAAAGGGAAAAAGAAAGACATGTTCAGAAGACATTTGTAATAATTCAGCCTGCAAGGAAAGTCATTAACCATAAAGAAGATCTGACTCCAATAGGGTGGACTTTCCCTCACTGTGACTGTCCTGGAAGGATCGTCCTAGTGTGGCTGTTTTCTAGACATTTGTCAGCCAAGCTCATTCCCCATTTCTAATACATCATGAAAGCTACTCATTTTAAGAGTCTCTGAGAACATCAGGCTTCTAACAGGTGTCTCGTAGATTGTTTAGATGCCAACAGTAGGCCTTTGGGTAGAGTCCTCTTTTCTTTCTGCCTCTGTAGTGCAGATAGGCAGAAATGAAAGCCTTTAACTCAGGCATAGGATGGGTTACTTAGCCAACATACCATCTCCCATTTTCTGAACTGAACATCGTCTTTTTTAAAAGTTTTAAATGCAGACATGAAAGCTTACAGATGGGTTACATGGGATGGTTTTGATGAATGTGTATCTTGTATAATGTTAAATCAAGGTAAGTGTATCTGTCTCTTAAAACATTCATCTTTTCTTTATGGGAAAAGCACTCAAAAGCTTTCTTCTTGCTCTTTTAAATATACAGTACAATTTTGTTATCTGTAGTCACATTACCACAGTAGCAGTGATCTGGTTTTAAACTTGACCTAACTGACAAAAGCTGAGCCTGCTTCAAAATCACACATGGGTCTTGGGTTTGAGAAACAGTGTGTTACTCACTTCAAACTTAGCCCTTTACAAGTTTTCAGATTGTTATGTGGGTTTTTACTCTTCTAGCTGTTGTCTGGCAGGCCGTGCCTATCCTCTTGGTGACATCCCTGAAGATCTTGTTCCCTTGGTTAAAAACCAGGTTGGTACTATTTTCATAGCCTTTGCACTACGGATACATCTTGTAAGGATATGCTAAAGACACACTGCAGGTGAGATGTACCCTTGGCTCAGGAGCAGTGGCCTGTGTAGGAGAGGGCCTCTGAACTGTCACTGATGCCAGCGGTTTCAGCTGAGAGGGCATTCAGGAGAGAAGTAAAAACATAGTGTCATTTTAAGGTGAATCTAGCCTACTTAGCCAGAGGAACTTATTGTTTCAGCAAGATGATTGGGAAGATGAGAAAATAGTTGACAGTTGTTTTTCAACTTGTAGGTTTTCGAATTTCTGATTCGCCTGCATTCAACAGAAGTATCTCCAGAGGAAGAAATTTATCCTTATGTTCGGACTCTGCTACATTTTGACACAAGAGAATTTCTAAATGTGTTGGCCCTGGTAAGACACAGTATGATTTTCAGGTGTTTTCAAAGGAGCCAGGATGGTAATTTTGTTTTTATTAGAAAGAAAAATAATCCGTATGTGGGTACAACTTTTATGCCCTAGCAGTAAGTAAAGTTTTCAAATGTTTGATTTTGTTGTACCGCCTGTATTTTCTCCCTAGTTCTTTATAGCCTTTGCTCCCTTCTCTGCCCCCATCTGTCTGTCTGTCTCTTTCTAAAGTGTATTCATAAAAAGTTAAGGATGGCAGGATTACCTGGTTCTATATCTGAAAACTATAGAAATGAAGGATCTGAGGGCAGTGTAGTGATGACGTGGGAATAACTGGAGTTGAGATGGAACAGGGAACATTCCTGTTGAAAGAATAACCTTCCTATTGAAGTCAAAGGTGAGTTTGGGTGAGCCAGGTTTTCTGTGAGAATGTCCCTAGGGGGATAATTACATACAACATGATGAATCCTTCCAATTAAAACAGTATTGTAGTTACTGTTTTTTTAAAAAGCTAGGTGTAATGTAAAGTGCTTACAGTATGTATTGAAAGCATCAGACCCAAAACTATGTAAAACACTCATTTACATACCGTTAGGAGGAAAAAAGAACAAGGCATAAGAATGTTAGTAATGGTTAACTCAGTGGGATGGGGGAAATTTCCCTATGTGCCTGGACTACTTTTATAAGTAGAGTACTATGATAAATTATGTTTCAAAAGGTAAGTTCTCATCAGAGTGTTACTTTTTAAAAAAATTTTTTTATTTAGAGAAAAAAAATGAAACAAGAGGATAGAAATAATACAAAATTTCAAAAAAATAAATAAATAAAACAAAAACCAGTAAGAAATCACTAGTTGACAATTACATATTTTCCCCCTAGATGTAGTTGTTCAAGTTACAAAAGTAAAGTGTACAAAGTAGACATTTAAACAGTGAGACTGCAGTCAGATCTGTTCATCTATCCAACAAAAAACTTAGTATTATGGTCATCTATCCTACATACTCAAACATACTTGCAGTTATATCTTTTAGAAAACTTTCTTTTCCTCTCTCTTTTTTTACAATAACTATAATCCATTCTCATAAACTGTTTAGAAGTTCTACACATGTATAAGTCTTTACATGCATTCCTAGCCTTTCTGTATTAGAGGGAAAAACAAACCAAAACAAGTCAACAATACAAATTCCTAGAGAAACACGAAATGAGGAGGACATATAAAACCGCAGTACTAGGTGATCTACGGTTGTCACCATGATGTCTCCTGTTATTTTCAATAAAATTGTCTATATCGTCAGGCATAGTACAATTAAACTTAGTGGTACATAGCACTATCAATAAAAACTGAACATTGGAGACATGATAGAACTTCAAAGGCAGTTAATAATCAAACCAGAATGGGTATCATATTGAATCCTGCCATCCCCAGAGTAATTGCCCATACTCCCAGACTTGACACCCTCAAGCATACCAAATTCGAATAAAATCAGTCAAGACAAGACAGCGATATAGCCAATCTTCTCTGCTTCATCTCTGCTTGCTATTTTTCTGTCATTGTTGTTTACTTTTCTCCTTCATTCCACTGTCTGCCCCTTTCATTGAGGCCTTCCTGCCATTGTTCCTGGAATCCTGGTGATTTTCTTCTCTCTCTCTAGAATGTCCTTCAGTATTCTTTGCAGGGTTGGATTGGTGGTCATGAACTCCCCCAGTTCCTCTTTGTCATGGAATTATCTTGTCTCTCCATTAACTTTGAGAGACAGTTTTGCAGAGTACATCAATCTGGGTTGGAGGTTATTTTCTTTAAGGGCTTGGAATATTTTGTTCCAAGTTCTTTTTGATTTGATAGTTTGTATCAAGAAGTCCACTGTGATTTTGATGAGTTTTCCTTTATAGGTAATCTGTTTCTTTTTCTCTGGCCGCTTTTAATATTCTGTTCTTGTGATGGATTTCTGGGATCCTGACTATTATATGTCTGGGTGTAGATCTGTTTTGGTTGTAACTGGCTGGAATTCTGTATGCCTCATATATCTGAACATCACTTCCTATGCTTGGGAAGTTTTCCTTAATTATTTCTTTGAATAGCCTTTTTATTTCATTTGTATTTGTCCCTGCTTCTTCGTTCACATTTTTTATTTTTTTTTTTAATTTATTTAAAGAGAAACAAAAGCATGTAAAGGGTAGAGGTAATACAGAATTAAAAAAAAAAGATAATAAGAAATCACTAGTTAATAAATTACATGTTGTCCTCTTAGAAATAGTTGTTCAGATTACAAAATTAAAGCATACAAAGTATATAGTCAAACAGTGAGAGTGTGAACAGCTACACATGCATGGATCTTTATGTATTTCTATACTTTCTGTATTAGAGGGAAAAACAAAACAAATTCCTATAAAAACATGAAACCAAAAAGTTGTATAAAATCACAGTACAAGGTGATCTACAAGGATTGCTGTGTTGTTTCTTATTATCTTCAATAGAATTATCTATATCATCAGGCATAAATGAATATAGCAGTATAATTGAATATAGCAGTACATAACATTATTAGTAAAAATAAAACATTGTAGACAGTATAAAACTTCAAAGGCAGGTAATAATCAAACCAGAGTGGATATTCTAATGAATCTTGTCATCTTCAGTGCAGTTGCCTATACCCTCAGACTTGATACTATCAATCATAACAGCTTTGAATAAAATCTATCAATACAAAACAGTGATCTAACAGACCAGATTCGATTATGATCAGTCTTGGTAAAACAGTGTAGGTTTTACAGAGCTTTAGATTAAGTTAATAGGAAATTAAGGATGATTACCATACTATATCCTGTTATTTCCGGGATTGCTGTCTATGCCCTCAAATCTAGTACAGGTGAATGACTGGAACAGAATATAATACATCTAAGCAGAGTAGTGTGAGTAATGTGGATTTTTAAATCCTGGTTCACTATTAACAATAGTGTATCAAGGCCATCTATGTTAGAGATTCTAGTTATCCTTCTCTGCCTCATTTCTGCTATGCTGTTTTTCTGCCTTTGTCTAGTATTTTCCTTCATTCTACTTCCTGCCACACTCATTGAGGCCTTTGTGCCACTGTTCCTAAAATCCTGGTATTTTTTTCTCTCTCTCTAGAATGTCCTTCAGTATTCTCTGTAGGGTTGGATTGGTGGTCACAAACTCCCCCAGTTCCTCTTTGTCATGGAAGCATTTTGTTTCTCCATTAATTTCTAGTGACAGTTTTACAGGGTACATCAATCTGGGCTGGAAGTTATTTTCTTTCAGGGCTTGGAATACTTTGCTCCAAGCTCTTCTTAATCTGATGGTCTGTGTCGAGAAGTCAGCCGTGATCCTGATGGGCTTACCTTTATAGGTAATCTGTTTCTTTTCTCTGATGGCTTCTAATATTCTGTTTTTATATTGAATTTCTGGTATCTTGATTATTATATGTCTGGGTATAGATCTGTTTTGGCTGTAGGTGGCTGGAGTTCTGTATGCCTCGCACAACTGAATGTCATTTTCTTTTCCCATGCTTGGGAAGTTTTCCTTAATTATTTCTGTGAACAGCCTTTGTAATTTGCCTGTATGTATTCCTGCTTCTTCGTTCATGTTTCTTATTCTTAAATTGTAGATTCCCTTGTCATCTTCTAGTCTTTGTATTGTTACTGCCTTTTTCCTTGTTCTTTTTAAGAGATCTTTCCTTTCATGATCACATACTGCCAACTTGTCTTCAAGTTTTGATAGTCTATCCTTAGTTTCTTTTAAGGAGTTTTGCCAGCTTTCAATGGAGTTTTTAATTTCCTGGTAGTCTCTTTGAGTCTGCTTCATGTATTCTAGATTTTCTTTATATTCTTTATCGAATTTTCTCCTTTTTTTGTGTTCCTCCCTTCTTCCATCTGTATCTTCCTGAGAGATGCTTCCTGAGAGCATTCTCTTATTACTCTACTCATATCCTGCTTTACCTGATTTAATATTTCAGTTTTGAGCTTGTCTACAAGGTCCCGAAGATATCTCTTAATGTCCATTGAAGCCATGTCTGATGTTGCATGTTTGCCGCCCTCAGTCTCCCTTGTTTTTCCTTCTCCTGGATCAGAGCTCTCAGGGTTCTGGGCTGGGGGCCTCCTCCTGCCTCTCTCTCCTGTCATGGCCCTGGCTTCCTCCACACAGGTTACAGTGCAGGTCCCATCCCCCTTCCCTGCTGACCACGTTTCCTCTGAAGCATGCTGGCAAGGAAGCTGCACCCTCTCCTGCCTGCTCTTGTCACTGAAGTACAAGCAACGGCTGTATTTGCCTGCCCCTCCCCACCGGGCCAGTCAAACTTCAGGTGCCTTCACGCAGTCAGTACTTGCTAGGTGCAGGGAATCAATTTGGGACGGCTCATTGGGTCCTGGCCAGGGGCACAGCCCAGTCCAAGCAAATCCCACGAATCTGCTCTTGGAAGGGAGCAACCAGCTGAAGTCACTGTCGCTCCCAGTTCAGGCTCCTCCTGCCCGATTCCAACATGTCGCCCATTTGGTCGTGCCCTTCCCGTGGGGGGTCCTCATTCCCAGCACTGACTGTGGATCAGTGAAGTCCCTTCACTGGCTCTGCTGTCTGCTCTCCATTGGGCTCACCAACCTCCGACTTCAGTGCTGCTGTGCTTCCTGTGAGTGGTGGCAGAAACTAGTTTGGGCGGCTCTGCCAGCCAGCATGGATTCAAGCTGGTGCAAACTTGGCAGGTCACCATGAAAACACTGTGTCCCGTAATTTTTAGCTGTTTCAGTTTAGTCCCGAAGTATTTGACGAGCTTTTTTACATTTTAATTTCTTCCTGTGTCAAGAGGATCCATCTCCCTCTGTCTGGTTCTCTCCAGGGTGTTTTATTCTGGCAAATGAGTTGTTTCTCCTGGGAGACTTTGTATTTTGTTGCTCACTGATTGGCCATCTTGTCTTCTCACATTTTTTATTCTTAAATTATAAATCCTCTTATCGTCTTCTAGCCTTTGTATCATTACTTCCTGGTTCCTTCTTATTTATTTTTAAGAGATCCTTTCTTTCGTGATCATACATTGGCAAACCTGTCTTCAAGTTTTAAAAGTCTGTCTTTAGTTTCTTTTAAGAAGTTTTGCCAACTTTCAATGGAGTTTTTAATTTCCTGATATTCTCTTTGGATCTGTTTCATGTATTCTAGTTGTTGTTTTTATTCCTCATCAAAGGCTTCTCTCTTTTCTCTAGGTTCCTCCATTCTTCTATTTGTGTCTTCTTGAGGAATACCCAGCATTTCTTTTATTAATCTTCTTATATCTTGCTTCACCTGAGTTAGAATTTCAGATTTAAATTCGTCGATGAGGTCATGGAAGTATGTATTTCTGATTAGGCTGTGTCTGATATTGCATGTCCACTGTCCTCAATCTCCTCTGTACTCACCCTCCTGGGCTTATTTTCCCTAGGTCAACGGTTGAAGGCCTTTTGCTGTATCTCTGTCTTGTCATGTTTCTG
The DNA here is from genome assembly GCA_004027455.1 of Hydrochoerus hydrochaeris. Taxonomy (NCBI): domain Eukaryota; kingdom Metazoa; phylum Chordata; class Mammalia; order Rodentia; family Hydrochaeridae; genus Hydrochoerus; species Hydrochoerus hydrochaeris. The sequence continues at coordinate 271,643 of PVLA01000978.1, forward strand.
GTTACTTTCAGACAGGTGAGCGGTGGAGACCTCACGTACTGCCTTAAGTCCCTCTGCAGCTTACTGGCTGGGGCAGTGCTGCTCTCCCCTGTCTTCTGTTGATCTGTTAGGTGCAGGCAGGGGTGGCGGTGTGGGCCAGCCCCTCCCCTCTCAACCAGTGAGTGACTTCAGCACGTTAGACTGTGCCCTGCAGATGTCATAGGTTCGGACAGCCTCTTCCCTGGCTATTGGGTCCCAGTCAGGGGCGTGGCCCAACCCAAGAAGATCTTACCAATCCACTTTAGGCCAGGAGCTGCCGACTGAAGCTGCCTCAGTTGTCGATTCAAGCCTGACTTGCCCAAATCCAATATGTCGTCCTGCCGGTGATCTTGCTCTGGGGAATCCAGTTCCCAGCACTCACCAAAGTCCGTGCAGCTCTGCTCACCTTCTCCACTCCCCATTGCAGCGCCTCCTCCTGCCAAGGGTCTCAAGCTCAGCAACCCCGCTCTCAGCAGGGCCGCAACCCCAGCTCGATCATGAGTTGCCAGACTCCAAGATGCGCCCAGCATGGCTAACGGAACGTGCCCAGCTCCATCCCTCTCTCCACGCTTCTTCTTCTTTTTTTTTTTTTTCTTTTCTTTTTCCTCAGTTTCTTCCTGGGTCACGAGAATTCCCCTCCTTTTGTCTGGTCCTCTCCATGGTGTCAGATTCCAGCATTTGAGTTGTTTTTCTCAGAGAGGCTCTCTATTGTGCTACATTTCAATCGGCATCTTGGATCTCCTCTATCAGAGTGTTGTTATTGAATTGATTTCATTTGGAATTCTGAATTCAGAGTCAATAATTTAAATTGTGTGGAGAGAAGGAAGAGAGACTCAGAACTGGAAGTCAGATCCGGTTGGTTTAAGAGATGTTAGACATCCAGCGGGTACCTGGTGAATGGCACTTAGGGAAAAAGAAACAGACAGTATGAGGGCAGGGGGTTTTCAAAGAGTAGTTTACAAAACAGAACTTTACCTAATTTTTTAAAGGGCTGTGGTAGCTCTGAAATGTGTGAGGAATTATGCTGGATGTTAGATGCTGGATGTGATACTGGGATTTATAGTAAAGCTACAAAATGATTGACTTTCATTTGCATGACTTTCATTCAAGGGGTTAGTGTACCCCCTGTGTTGGGGGATACTGTATGAAGTGAGACGTGGAGTCTTAGCTGATGGGATATAGCCCCTACCCTTGTAGAGGAGGTGGATCCAGGCATTATAGCATAGTGTAGCACATGCGTTAGCAGCAGTGCAGGATGCTAGGGAATACTTAGGAGGGGCACCTAGAAAGGGCCAGGGAAGGTTTCTGCATGAATTGATGTCCATTCTGAGTCCCAAAGATGATAGAAAGTAGGTAAAGAATAGTGAAAGATACTCTTGGCAAGAGCTCAAAACATACAAAAAAGGACTGGAAATGTGTCTTCTTGAGGAGTACCCAGAATTTCTTTTATTAATCTTCTTATATCTTGCTTCATCTGAGTTAAAATTTCAGATTTAAATTCGTTGATGAGGTCACGGAAGTATTTCTTTATTTCTGATGAAGCCGTGTCTGATACTGCATGTTTTGCTGCCCTCAGTCTCCTCTGTATTTACCTCTCCTGGACTTATTTTCCCTGGGTCAGGGGTTGGAGGCTTTTTGTTGTTTTCTCTGTCTTGTCATGTTTCTGGTTTCTTTCAGACAGGTGAATGGTGGTTTCAGGACCTTTTCGTATTGCTTTACAGGTTTTCTGCAGCATACTGGCTAGAGAAGTGCTGCCCTCTCTTGTTTGCTGTTGATCTGTGAGGTGCAGGCAGGGGCGAAGTGGGCTGGCCTCTCCCCTCTAAGACAGTCAACCAGTGAGTGTCTTCAGTACATTTGTGTGTGCCCTGTGGATGTCACAGGTTCGGGACAGCCTTGTTCCTGGCTATTGGGTCCTGACCGGGGCATGGCCCAGCCCAAGCAGATCCCACCAATCCACTTTGGGCCAGGAGCCGCCAACTCATGCCACCTCAGTTGTTGATTCAAGCCTGTCCTGCCCAAATCCAATATGTCATCTAGCCGTTCATCCTGCTCTGGGGAATCCAGCTCCCAGCACTCACCAAAGTCCGTGCAGCTCGGTTCACCTGTTCCACTCCCTGTTGCAGTGCCTCCTTCTGCCAAGGGTCTGGAGCTCACCAACCCCAGCTCTCAGCAGGGCCGCAACCTCAGCTTGATTGTGAGTTGCCCGACTCTTAATATGTGCCCAGTACAGTGACGGGAGCACATCCAGCTCCAGCCCTCTGTCCACACTTCTTCTTTTATTTTTTATTTTTCTTTTTCCTCAGTTTCTTCCTGGGTCATGAGAATTCCTCTCCTTTCGTCTGGTCTTCTCCATGGTATTAGATTCTAGCATCTGAGTTGTTTTTCTCAGAGAAGCTCTGTATTGTGCTACCTATCAATCTGCCATCTTGGATTGAAAGCCAAAGGACCGGAAATGAAACAGGACCATGAGTGTTCAGGCAATTTTTTTAAAATTGATAGACCTGCATTTTAATATGACAAAGCTCAGAGAGAAACAAATCCAGAGTGACTGATACAAGAATGAGTCTTGAATTTGTTGTAAGAAATTTGAACTTTATACTATGGTATAAATATAGTAGGTAGCCAGTGAAGGTAGCCAGGAAAAAGAATATCATGATTTGTACTGTAAAAAGATTCCCTATGACTCTCACATTGGATAGCTATAACCAAATACCATAGATGGGGTGACTTACAAACAACAGAGATTTATTCTCTGGAGGCTGGGAAGTCCAGGGTCGCACACAGGCAGTTTGTCTGTTGAGGGCCTTCTCACTGTGCCCTCACGTCGTGGGAACAAGATGGCAAAGGCTGTCTCGGGGGCCTCTTCTATAAGGCCTCCAATCCCATTGCTGATCTGCCTCATGGTCTAATCACTTCTCAAAGGCTCCACAATGCTCTCACATTGGGTGTTATGTTTCCAGCATGAATTTGAGAGCAGGAAGCAGAACAAAAAATTCCATCATAGCATATGGAAAATGTGTTGAGATCTGGTAAGATTGGAGGCAAGGAGATCTGCTAGCATATGTTTGTAGTAATCTAATCAGAAAATAATAGTGGCTTGAATTAGGACAGTGACAGTGGGAAAGCTAGGATATTAAAGGATTTACTTAATAAGTATGATCCAGCAATTCAATATTTAGATGTATATGCAAATAAAAATATGTTGGCACAGGAAATTCAATGCAACTTCTTGAATGAATGTCTGTGGAGGGGAGTATTTTGTCCCCTCTCTCTTATTTTTAATTTTTTTTTTTTTTTTTACTTTATCTTGTTTGACATTATGTTGTTTGACTTGCTTCTCTGTCTTTACCACTCACTGAGGCTTTCCCAAATAAGCCCGTTAAGGAACATTTGCCCACTTTAAGGTTCTTTTTAGCTTACCTTTGCCTCGGATCCATGCTTTTCCAGCTCCCTCCCCTGGACCTTTCTGATAGCCAGGGCAGTGGTCTACAGGTCTCAGGCCTGACCTCAACATGTCTTTACCCAAATGAACCTTCCTTCTGGAGTGAGCTCTGTTTGTTGTTTCAGGTGTTCTGCTACCACTGGAACCTTCTCATAACCTTTCTTCCACACAGTCTTGTCCCAGATTCTCTCAAGTGCTGTGTGCTTGGAACCCGCCCTAATGTGGAATCCTTATTTTTCCATTTACATGTAGTTTGAAGTTTGTGGTATTTGTTGTTCTAGTTTTCCATTATCCTGAATTATGGTTGACTTGTTTAGCTTTTGTATTTCAGAGGGCTCTTTTAGGGGTGTATATTACAGAGATTAGGACAATGTCTCTAAACTATAGTCCATGGACCAAATCCATCTCCTAAAATTTAACTCATGGCCTATGTGACATAAGAATATTTTTGACATCTTTAAGCGTTGTGAAAAAAGCTGAACATGGTGGCACATGCTTGTAATCCCAGCACTTAGGAGGCTGAGGCAGAAGGATTGCTGTGAATTCGAAACCAGCCTGGGCTACAAAGTGAGCTCAAGGCTATCCTGAGCTGCATATCGAGACCCTGTCTCAAAACAAACAAACAAAGTTGTGAAAATGAAGAAAAAGAATGTATGATAGAGACAACGTGTAGCCCTCAAAACCTGTTCAAACATTGAATATTTAGATGCATCTTTGTGAAGGATAGTGTTTTAGGAATGATATGCCATTTGATTGCAGTTGTTAACTACCAGTAAAATATGTCATTATATGTATCATAACATTCATACTAGAAACAAACCTTTAGCGTCTGTTTCAAAGGAATGAATACATGCTGCCAAAAGGAAATTGGCTAAGAAAATTCTGAGTTGCTGTAATTGCTGTCATTTTTAATACATTTGTTAATTCTCCATGGAGTTAGGTTTTAGTTGAATAGCACTTACATTAGCAGGTAAGTCTCCACAGTATCTACAGAGTGACATCTTGCCTGGCATGGGGATGGGAAGGAGTGTGTTCTCATAAATCAGAAGATGGGACTGAGAAATTTTCCCATCTTCCTGTCTTTAAGTAAGGTCATATTTAACTCACAGAAACACAAAAATACCCCCTGGTTGAGCCTTCCAGTTCCTACCATCTCCTTGGCAACCTGTTTCAGCTTTTCTCAACTAGCTGACAGCAAATCAGATGAGTTGGGGGAAGACAGTTTAAAATATTTTATTTTTCTTTGTAAATAACTAACTAAACAATTTGGCAGTCATTTGTTAGGCACCTGCTGGATGCCATACGGAAGAGGGAAGGGAAAGACATACTATTAAGAACAAAGGTTCTTTGGAGAAATTGGGGAAACTCATGGCCCACTGAAGAACAAGTATTTTAGTTTAAACATAACTATGATGTCTTAAAAGTTCCTGAATATGAAATTTCTTTCTTTTTTTTTAATCTATTGAGAATATACATGCTTTTTTCTTGATCAAGAAATAGCAATAAATTACTCCTTTCTGGGTTAAACATTGCTCAGAATGAAATTTGCTAAGTGAAAGCCATAGGAAAGATTTTCAAGTCTTTCATTATTCTTACTACATAGCAAACATGTTTGTTTCAACTTGTTGATAACAGATCCAATTTTAGGTCTTTCAAACATGAATCCCAGGGGAGCTAGGTATTTGTGTGATGTGCCATTATCACATTCTGCCAGGCAGAATCCAGGGCTGCCGTTCACTTCGATGCATATTATGTTCAAAACACTTTTGGGTCTACCTGAGTAGTGCCATAGAAAGAACTGTACTTGTTTTGAGAGTAAGATACCTAATCCTTATGAGTGAACTTAAGAATTTTAACATTTACAGCATTATAAATGTTAATTTTTTAAATGCCTATCACTGAACATCAGTTTTTCTAAATTGTCATGGGAATTATGAATATTATTTTTCATGACAATTAATGAATTTGTTTCATTTATTGCCAGGTAACAGACTAAATGGTGACTGAGCCTATGGCATTTTTTAATCCTTGTGTCTCACAGACCTTTGCTCCCAAACTGCCTTTTGCCAGTAGCATTCTTAGCATTCTTTCTCTTTTCTTTGCGTGGAAAATTTGCCTTACTTCCTTTCTCAGGTGCTTTTGGGTTGTGTGATAACCACTATGTTTATATACTTCACATTTGGTTTCAGTTAAGATCTTAGAATACCATGAAATATTAAATGCTATGACTTTTTACCTTATTTCCTCAAAGTAACTTATCATTAAAACTACATAAAGAAAAGCTGGGTGAAAAGAGTTATCTTTTTTTTTTTTTTTTTTTTTTTTCTGGTACTGGGAATCAAACTCACCAACTTGTGCTTGCCAGGCAGGCTCTGTGCCGCAGAGCTATATCCCCAGCCCTGGTTATCTTATTTGGGAATTTAGTTGGATTTTATCCACAAGAATTTAATAATGTGTTTCCTCCTAACATTTGCTAATAATAATTTTTAAAATTTCTTTCTCCTTTTTAGACCTTTGAAGATTTTAAAAATGATAAGCAAGCTGTGGAATACCAACAGCGAATTGTGGATATTTTGTTGAAAGTAAGCCAAGATTATTTGTCTTTATACTGATATTTATGTTAAGGTAACAAATTGTTTCATCACAACTTCTAAAATAAAATTGTTTAGTAAACTTGTAGCAGTCATATCTGATGAGATTGGACACTTGCAGTGTGATATGGCCATAGACTATTGCAATCATTTCTTAAGATTTTGTCTTGATCCTTAAGGGCTGAATGAAATGCTAATCATTCATCCGTGAAACAACTTAATATATCTCAGCGTTAGACGGATACTGGGGTTCCAGGTGCTACTTGAGAAATGCGTATTGTGAAGATTTCTATGAGTGTAATAATAGACCAACTTTGAGAAAGTAATTAATGTGAAGAATCATCATCTGTCTCTTTCCATCATCGCTGTGTTGCTATGGTAATGCCATATTCTACCATGGCACCAAGTTGATGGATGACACTCAGAATCAGAGATGATCATTGTTCTCTGAATCTAACTAGATCCAGTGGCACTATTTTGAGGTCTATGCTCTTGCTAATGAATGGCTGCAGAGTCAGATTCTTGTCCTTTCCATCTGCCTGACTTTGAGTAGGCAACTTTCTCCTCTTTTAATTGAAAGCTTAGAGTTTTCATTTTATTCATCTGGCTGTGAAACGGGTATTTCTTCATTTTCATGACTTTTGGTTATTTTGAACAAGAGACTCAAATTAAAGTGATCTCTAGTTGTACATAGCATAATTATATTACATCTAATTATAATATTTCTCTATAATTTCCAGAGCACATAACAGTATATACATAACAGTATGTACATTTTGAACCATTTATTGGCCTTGTAACATAGGCAGGGATGAACATGAGAATGAGACTGCTGCATTCTCAGATAAAGCCAGCGTGACCTGGGTGGTTAGTGTGGAGCATTTTTATGTACATTGCTTAAAGGTCTTCTTAATGGCCTCCCTACTCCTTATCTTGCCTTCTTTTGATCTAATGTTGTTCTGACCTCCTACTGGGTAAGTTGGAATTAAGTTCTGCTGTGAGAGAAAACGCAATATGACAACAAATTGTGATGGGAAATGTTTTTTTCATATGAACCTGGAGGTAGACAGGAAGGACTTTATAAACTTAGCAGAGACAGATTTCCTTCTGTCTTATTTAGTATGTGATTTCTGTCTTTTGATCCCAGATGGCTGCTCAAGTGCCAGCCATCACCTTTGCATTCTGATGAGTCTGAATGCAGAAAGAGATGAAGAAGGAAATGTTTTCTCTCTTTGAAGAAACTTTTAGAAATTATATACTACAATTCTGCTTAATCATATTGCCCAGAACTTTGCCTTAAGCTGCTGAAAGAAGCTGAGAAATGTAGTCTGTGTTCTGCATAACCATTACTAGCTAAAAAGTAAGAGTTCTATGTCTGTGTTAGGAAGGAAGAATAGATGCTGCAGCACATGCTAGTTCTTCTCCTGTTACTCTGAGAAAATAACTGAGGCTGAGCACTTTAACAAGACAAGAGGTCAGTTGAGGTGATAGTTTTAGACGTTGAAAGCTGAAGATTGGGCCACCCCCGTATCTTCAGCCTTTCGTGAAGGCCCTGTCAGGTGCACACAGTAGCGATGGCATCATTGTGGGAGTGTATGAGAGAGGGGAGATCATAGGACAAGCAGGACACCAGAGAGATTCAGGGGTCTGGCCACCCTTTACCACCTTAAGAATACTTGCTACTCCAGCCAGCATTAATGTCTTGTGAGGGCAGTGCCAGTGACCTAATTCCCCTGACTCAAGCCCACCTCCGAATGCAGGGTGGAAGGAGGGAACCTGCGACATTTTAATAGTTGTCTCAATTTGGAGTAGAGCTGCCTTCATGAATTCAGTGCGCCCCAAACAATAAAAATCTTCCCTCCCAGACATCTGCCTTCTCTGTTACTGGCATCACTGTTCCACTGCCAATCATGCTCACAATCTGTCATCTTTTTATTGCTCCTTTGGTGACATGTTTCTGTGTATAGGAGTACTTGTCTCCTCTTGCTGCAGGACTTTGTACCTGTTCCCCTTCCTTTCCTAGCACCCCTGCTGTGCCTCAGCACCCCTTCCTCTCTCTTCAGGACCCTTCTGGGCACTTGCTTGTTGGTCTATCTGCCTTCTCTTCCTTCTGCTGTTTGTCCTGTACACTGCCAACACGGGCATTTCCCTGCACACAGTACTAATCATGATCAACTCTCCTGGTTGAAGCTACCTTTAGTGACTTCTCAGTTTTCTACAGAATAAATTCAGATTCCTTCAGGTGACACTTGAGGCTCAATTTTCTCTTTTGATCTCCCTAATATTTCCTTCCTCATCCTGCATGCTGCCACATCTAGAGGGACTTAGCATTTTCCTCTTATACTTGTGTCTTCCTGTGTCCATCCTTTTTCTCACATTCATCTCTGAGGACGAATCCCCTATCAGAGGTTCGCCTTTCTTTTTAAATTCCCTTTGGAACCAGTTAAATGAACATGTTTTCTGCACTGTGCTTTTACAATTATTTGTGCCATTAGAAGAGTGCAAACATGTCATGCCTGTTACTGTTATTTCAGATGCCTCTACTTGTCTCACTCTCTAGTTAATGATTTCCTTAAAAAATGCCTTTACCATAGCACCTTGTACAGAGTGGGAATGCAGAAAGTAAGAACTGGGTTAAAACAGATGAATAGCTGTGGGTGGGTACTGGTGTGCACTCTTAAACTGTGAAAAGCCTTTTCACAGAGCTACCTGCTTCAGGGACTGCCAGTCAGCAAGGCAGAAGCCATTCGCTTTGTTAGGCATGCTGGGGCTGACTTCTTTTCTGGGTGCCTTCACTTGCAGGTTTTCTTTTAAACTCTGAAGTATGTCTCTTCTTTTACTGGTAGACAGATTTTGGTAGGATTATTTAAGATTAATCTCAGTATGATTCTTCAAGAATTCCAAAAGGAAACATAATCAATATTTCTTTGAAATTTTATATGCTGTCTCTTAACCATTAAGTTCTCATGTACATTATTTTAGAATTATGCCAGAAATCACCAAATTGCTTTCTTTTCAGAGTGTGCAAGAAGTTTCACTTCTCTAAATGATATTAACTCCATGTTTGCAAATCAATAAAAGAATCTTTTCATGAGTTTTCAATAATGAGCCTCCCTGTCTTCTAATTGTGTACTTTTTGCATCAAATCAGATGACCTAATGAATAAATGGTCTCTTTTGCTCCCCAGGTTATGGTGGAGAATTCAGATTTTACTCCCTCACAAGTAGGGTGTCTCTTTACTTTCCTTGCTCGGCAGCTTGCAAAGCCTGACAATACTTTGTTTGTGAACCGAACACTCTTTGATCAGGTAAGTGTCTTCAACAGAATCAGAATTGTTTTTCCTCTGTTTACTACGGATAAAAAAAAATTTAGTACCTGTTTCTTAACATGACAAACTGTTGTGTAAATGTCATATCTCAGAGAGGCCTGTTGAGGTTTTGGATCCAAATTGTGTGTGTGTGTGTGTGTGTGTGTGGTGTGTTTTATGATGTGTTCTGTAGCACAAGTTTGCCTACCTAGCTGCTCTTACGGAGTGACAGTAAAGAGTGGCTTATAGACATGCTTTTATCTCTGTTACTCTGTTGTTCTAAATTGCCTAGAATTCTCTGCTTAGTAATGTTCTAATTTAAGAATCACCACATCTCACTAATAGCAAAATTATATGATGATCATCTGGAGAAAAAATTACTTTTAGAAAATGTGAATTTCCTTAACAATGAGCTTGACTGTGTAGCCATCTGTTAATTCCACTTAAATATCCCCTATATATTGATGATGGCAAAGAAAATGAATTCTGTTTGGAGAAAGTAGGTAATACTAGCTGAGGGCTGCTCCAAAGCTCATCCATGCTGCTCCTAACATCTGAAACTGGTACTGTCATACTTACTTTAAAAATAAATCCTGAAAAGGTTAAATAACTCATCCAATATCACAAATAGAAAGTGTTGTTAGCACTGTTATTACTACTACGTGTTAATATGGTTAGGATTCTGACTATAGTCTGCTTTGCTCTGTCTGTGATGGCACCGCCCTCTCATAATGTTTCTAAACGAAGAATATATATATGACACATATGAAGTTGTTAGTGTGCTTGAGCCTAATGCTTCGTGCACTAGACCAGTCAGTTGAGAAAGTAGCATACACTTGGGGCATTTGTGTGGCTGAGTGTGAATAAACTGGTGATATTAAAGAGACAGTGTCTGCACGTGAGCTGATGTGGCATAAAGATTACTTTTTCTTTGACCAGGTGCTTGAATTCCTGTGTAGCCCTGATGATGACTCCCGACACTCTGAAAGACAGCAGGTATGAGTAACTAGAACCGTTCTTGCTAAAGATTGGGAAAGAGGTCAGCTGTTTGTGAGCTAGACCTCACTAAATGTGAGGCGGAAATGACCTATGCTAAATCCTAAGGAGCTGGCCTCACACTTGCTGTGATCCTCCTCAAGTCTGGAATCACAGCTATGCGCCACCCCGTCTGGCTCAGTCTTACTATAATACATATTTCTGTGTATCCCCTTTGAGATTATCTAGTTTTTGTTCTCCTTCCCCATTTTAGAAATACAGATGAAGTAAGTTGTTTAAGGTCACAAATATGATCACAATTTATCTTCTTCACTTCTGTCCCAGCACCAGTTGTTATATATCAAAATTTGTACAATATTTTTTATTATTTTGCAGTGGTATTCTGGTAAGTGTTTAGCAGCTGGTTCCCTAAGTATAATTCTGATACGAATGTTAGCAGATATTTTCATCTGTGTAAATGAGTAAGATCAAAGTACAAAGAAAATTTGTCAGAACGTTACTCTTCAACCATCAATCAATAAAATAATTTCTTTGCTGAATCAGGCAATAATTTTCAAATACTGGGAAAGTAATTCCTCAATTTTTTGAGCTCTTCAGTATAATGCGTATAGGCATACATTTTTAATTGTATTAATATTTTACCGCATCACTTTTTTTTTTTTATCGGTACCAGGGATCGAACTCACATGCTCATAAGGCAGGTGCTTATGCTGCTGAGCTAAATCCCCAGTCCCCACCCCATCACTCTCTTAACCGGGGATTGGTCAGCTTTTTCTATAAAGAACCAAGGATCTTTGTCATCCCCCCTTTCTTTAACAGTCCTTTAAAAATGCAACATTTTCTTGAATTTTGCTGGTGAATGTGTTTGCCAATTTCTGTGTCGTGAGTAACTCTCCACTATAGCTGGCTTAACCTCCAATCTGCCATCACTTGAGAAGATGAATAGTAATATGCCTGCGTGTATTTCTACCGTTCTACGGTTACATTACCTTGGAAATAATAAATTCAACACCATATGTAGCGGTAAAGTGTAATAAAACAATTAGGAAGTGGTAAGTTTTGAGTATTAATTACCTTTATTTTAGATTTAATTTATTAATATAATTAAATTTTTAATAATCACTGTGTTTAAAAACTGGTTTTCTAACTTCATAGAAATCCAGCAGCTGGGCTGGGGATTTGCTCAGCAGCATAAGCAACTGCCTTGCAAGCACATGGTTGTGAGTTTAATCCCTGGTACCAAAAAAAAAAAAGAAATCCAACAGCTGGCTATAGTGAGTTGGTTAAATTGGCTCCAGCAATGGCATTTCTATTATTTTTCCCAAGTTGACAAAGCAGATTGGGTTCACTATATATTTTTTGTATAAAGTACATTGTAGTGCTCAAAACAGTAACTTTAGCTTCTGAAATATGCTACTTGAATAGATTTTATTTATTTTGAAAATAATAAAATTTACTATATTAGAAAAATACTCTGTTAAATGATTTCTTAGGCTTCTGAGAAGGGTCCTATTACTCAGGATCTTGAATTTCAATACAGGCAGGAGCTCATACTGCTCTAAATGTGTAATGCTTCTTTCTTATCTTTTTGGGGTTATTTAAAAAATTAGGAATCTAGCACAACATCCTGGCTACATTTTTTTTAATGCAGCTGCTTAGTGTGGTAAAAATTATGTGACTCCCCCAATGATTTTGTTTTTATTGTTATAAGATATACACAACATAAAATGTACCTTTTTCAGTGTACAGCCTTGTGGCATTAGATCCATGTTCGCATTGCTGTACAGTCGTCATCATCACCATCCATCTCCAGAACTTTTCATCTTCCCAAACTGAACCATGCACTTTGAAAAGTATCTCCTCACTCCCGTAGCCCCAGCCCTTGTCAGCCACCATACTACTTTCTGTCTCTCAGTGTTTTCTTTTTCTACGTACGTCCTGTAAGTGCAGTCATGGTGTTTGTCTTTTTGAGTTTGACTTATTTCACTAAGCATAATGTTGTTAAGGGTCATCCGTGTTCCAGCATTTATTAGAATTTTCTTCTGTTTTAAAGGCTGAATAATGCTCCCTTGTGTGCATATGCCATATTTTGCTTATCCATTCATTTGATGATAGACATTTGGATTGTTTCTACCTTTTGGATATTTTGAATAGTGCTACTATGAGAAAATACAATGTTATTTTTTAAATGGCATTAATAAAATAGTACATAAACATAGATACTACCTATGGATAGTGGATTTTAAAGAACCATAAGACATAAAAGTATCCAGAAGAACTCATTTGTTTAAAAGATACGTGTAGACATCTGTAGCCTAGTTTTGGTGGGTGTGTTCAGTATTCTTACAGGCTTGTATTTGAAAATACTGTGGCATTCCTTCCGTGTTTGAAAAGCAGAATGATCTCTTTTGTGGCTTAAATACAGTATAGTCACTATTGTAACAGCAGTTCGACCCCTCGCATATGTGAATGCAAGCCAAAATGTCAGCAGGTAAGAGTATAAAAAAATAAAAGTAATGGTGCACATGGCTGAATGGACCTCTACAGAGCTGATAAATAAAAATAAATTCCAAAGTGTTCTTACTCATTTATTTTAATGTTAGGTACTTTTAGAATTGCTGCAGGCTGGTGGCATAGTTCAATTTGAAGAAAGCCGGCTCATTCGTATGGCAGAAAAGGCCGAGTTGTAAGTTACTGTGAAGTCATGTAGTTTTGCATAGAAATATTAAATTGTGTTTCTCTAACTTGAAGCTCAATAGATTGATGCCTTGCTGTTTTTTATTGTTATATAAGTAAAAACAAGAAAAACCTAAGTATTTTTGCCTTTCAGTTGAATTCTAGAAATTAATGAAATGGTAACATTGGTTTTTAATATGAAAATCTTATGTCGTCTTATTATTTTAGATTTTTAAAACTTAATATTTCCATGGTATTTTGAAGAGTTATATTCAGTAGAAACAATGCAGAATTGGACATACAAATGAGATACATTAACACTGCTGCGTTGAATATTTTGTCATATTTCATTCTCAACAGAAAAACTTCATATATGCAAATATGAATTAATACCTCACCTATTGATTTTTTATGTGATACATCATTTCTTTATCTTCTTCTTCTTCTTTTTTTTTTGTACCCAGCATTGAAATTTCTTCTAAGTCTAATATTCAGCAGCAATAAACCTGTAGTAAGGGGAATGGCAGATACTGATCTCCTTTAAATACTTAATACAAGCTGAGTGTCCTTTATCTGAGAAGACTGAAAACAGAAGTGTTTCAGATGTTGGAGATTTTTAGAATTTGAAATATTGACACATACCTTACTGGTTGAATATCTGTAATCTGAAAATTCAAAATCTGAAATGTTCTGATATCCAGAAAGTCTTTGAGCATCGAGATTAGGAATAATTAACCTGTGCAACATTATTTAGAAATCACATTATTCATTAAGCATTAACCTTTATGACTGAGTAAACTTCTTAAACCAGTAAGGTAATAACTGAATGCCTGTTTGGCACACTGATGTTTTCCTTTTACATTCTAGCTATCAAATTTGTGAATTTATGTATGAACGAGAACACCGGTATGACAAAATTATTGATTGCTACTTACGTGACCCACTGAGAGAGGCAAGTTAAGAAGTGCTCTACCCTTTTTAAGTTCCCTTCCCTTATCAGGTACAAATAGCTATTCAGTAGAAATGGTTAGTCATGTGTTTGCTGATCCAAAGTTTTCTTCTTTATTTAGGCTTTTATTTAGCTCCTATAATAAAGCCAATTCCATGTTGATAACTAAAACAGATATAATTCTTGCAATTTTGGAATTTAAATTTGGTAAGCAGAACAAAATGCATAATTAAGGATTGTAGTAAGTGCTGGGGTGCTGTGATAAATGTAAGAAACTGGGTGCAACTTCAGAGTATAGTGAAAAACTAACTTATGCAGAGGAGCTTGAGAATGCATCTCAGAGAAAGAAACATGTAAACTGAATTTTGGAATTTGAGGAGTGAGTGAAACAATGAGCCAAAGGAAGAATGGGAACTGGATATGGTCCTGAGTGAGGCAGGGCGACACGTTCAAGGAGTGAATAGAGATTGTACAGAGAAAATGAAAATCAGTATGGACAGAGTGTACAAGGCAAGGGAAAGAGTAATCGTGATGAAATTGAGAATGTGGGATGAAACCACTAAAAGCAAAAGTATGATACTACTCTTACTGGATCATCGAAAGTTAGTAAATTGAGACCAAAATTATTGGAACAGACTTGTAACTATTGAGATTCTACCCTGGATTTTAAATAATTACTCTTTCTCTTCAGTATCTATTTTCTACCAGTTAACTGTCTAAATGATTTTCCATCTTCAAATAACAGACATGTACCAAGAGTGGTACAGATAGTAGGCAGTGACTAAACATTGCTCCAGGGAGTAGATGAGTAAGTTACATTGCCTCGCACTTTGCAGGAAGAAGTCTTTAATTACATTCACAACATCCTGTCCATTCCTGGCCACAGTGCGCAGGAGAAGCAGTCTGTGTGGCACAAAGCAATGGATCATATTGAGGTACTGATTCAACAAAACTTTGTAAACCTCCCTTTTTAAATAGATTCTTGTGAGTTAACTTTCTGCTAACTAGGCAGTGGCAGGCTCCATATTATTATTATTATTAATGTTGATTTGCTTGAGGATTAAAGCCCTTTTCATACTTAGATCATGCATGTGGACAGCATCTTAGGTGAGCATTAGCATGAAAGCTGGTACAGGCCATGAGAGGTGACTGCTGCATTCTCTGTAGCACTGAGAGCGTGGGGTGTATAGTTTAATGTTATATCATATGCCAAACAAGATCAGTGGGTCTTGGTGAAAGAACCCAACAAGATCTTCCTCCAATTTTGAGTTTTACCTCTTTTCTCTTTAATATTCATTTTGTTTCCTTTTTTATCATCTGCTTCAGATCTCCACAGTTACATTGTGGCTCATTCTTCATTTTTAATTCATCTGCATTATGCAGTGGTTTGAGCACTAGACTCCAGACTCCCAAAAATGAAACTGGGTCTCTCTGCATTATGTGAGATGTGATGAATTAATCAATGAGCAAACAAATTATTCAGCAAAAACTCATGCTAGAGAAGCAAGAAGTATTTTTGCTACAGAACAGTTATCTCTGCTTGACTCTTTTTTCCCACATTGTTTCACCTCAAACCTTTTAATATCTCTTAAGGCCATATTTACAAGTATATGGAGATTTTTTTTAAATCAAAGAACGTCTGTTTCCAGTAATGTAAATAATCAACAGTAGCACATAGGAAAAAGTTACCATAATAGTTTTTTGACAATATACAATGTAAACTTGGTGGTTCATAGTACTTTTGGAATTTTAGACCTTTTTTGAGAATCTAAGGAAAGATTTGGACCTGTATCTGCACATGTACTTAGGCACATGATTTTCATTAGTTTCAGGGATACCAAGACCTCTAAAATCCATTTTTAGGTTGGACCCAGTGGATTCCTAATAAAGAATTTCTGATTTAGATGGTTTCACCAAATGGGCAGAACATATTTCATTGAATTTTAAAGAATATTTTATTTTTAAATAAATTCAGAAAACTGCATAAAACAAATGTACAGTTTAATTTTTAAAAACTAGGAAGTTAACATTCTAAACTCAGCTCTAGAAACATACGTTTTGTGCCCTAGACTCTTCCCATATATCTTTTCCTAATCAGTCCCCTGCCTTCTACCTTACCCTCCCACCAAGATTCCTATTATATCCCCATTTTGGTGATAATGTTCTGCATTTCTGTATACTGCTACTGCATATGCATGCATTCCCAAGTATGTTTTTATTTTGCCTGGTTTTGAACTTAAATTATGCTCTGTACTTCATTTTATTTTTGCTCCAGATTTTGTTTGAAAGGTTTGTACCTTTTGTTGTAGGTAGCTGCAGTTTATGTATAATATTCCATTTTATAAATACATCACAGTTTATGTCTCAGTTACTTTTCTCATCACTGAAACATGATTTCCAACATTCATGAGTTAAGGAAGAAAGGTTTATTTTTGGTTCACAGTTTGTAAAGGTTTCAATCCAGGGCAGCATGGCAGAGGACCGTGGCAGGCTCATGATGTGGCCACTGGGAAACAGAGAGAGACCAAGAAAAGAGTAAGGGAGATAGAGGCTTCAAGGCCACATCCCTAAGGACCCACCTCCTCCACCCGGCCCTCATCTCCCAATTAGCTATGAACCCCTCATGATTCAGTCACCTTTCACAAACCCAACCTGTGAGCCTGTGAGACTTTGGGAGAACATCTAGACATAATGTCTAGATCTGTGCATGATCATGTACATATGTATGATATGCTGTACTTATATCTTGAGCACAGCCACATACATCTCTCTAGCACAATGGTTCTCAGTCTGGTGCCCAGCTTTAGGCTTAGAACTTGGTAAAAATTCAGTTTTAATCTCCAGACCTTATGAAGCAGAAACTCTGGGGATGGGATCCAACAACATGTTTTAACAAGTCCACCAGCTAATTACAGTGCATGATGACCAGTAATCTCTGCTCTAGGATAGATATTTGATAGGTAGTTGGGATTTAGATGTTCAGCTTCAGTAGATGCCAGCGTTAGAGCATTCCCATTGGCTTTTTATCCTTGCTAGGCTTTAAAACTCTTCAATCTTGGATGTGTAATGGTAACTCATTTATATGTCCTTCATTACTAACGACATGGACAGCCTTTTCATGTTTAGTGACCATTTAATTTTTTTCTTTTGTGATATGTTCATTGAAGTCTTATGCATTTGTGAACTCTGAGGTACCAATTTAGTTACTAGAAATCACTGGTAAAGCCATACTGCCATTTATTTCCCATATGGAAAGATTTTTGACTACTCATTTAATTTTCTTTTATTTTTTTCCTGAGATAGTATCTTGCTACGTTGCCCAGCCTATTCTTAGGCTTGAGCAACTCTTGCCTCAGCCTCCAGAGTAGCTGGAACAAGTATATGATACTATACCCAGCCTTTTTTATTTGGTTGATTTCTTTCCCAGTGCTAGAGGTCAAAGCCAGGTGCTTCTGGTAAGAAGGCATTTCTTATCACTGAGCCACATCCCTGGCCTACCAGATTTCTGGTTTTTTTTGTTTTTTTTTTTTTGGTACCAGGGATGAAACTTAGGACCTGGTACTTACAGACAAGCACTTGAGCCACTGAGCTAAATCCCTGACCCCTACCAGTCTTTTTATTGTTGAAAATTGATTCAGGCTGTTTCTTAAGTCAGTTTATTAAATTATACTTTTTTAGAATTTATCTATTTTTGCCTAAGTTTTTAAATTCTTGTGATAAATTAATTAATTAATTTCTTTTTAATGTCCAGATTAGTAGTAATATGCCCTCTTTTATTTGTGAAATAGATGTTTACCCTCTTTCTTTTAAGATGTAGTTCATTAGTGTATATCATAACTGTATCAGGTAATTGTTACTAATTTGCAAATACTACATAACAGTAATTATTAAATGTATCTTGAATATTGCAGTGACAATAACTTGATATAGTAAGACCTGAACTTGCGAGGCTGGCCTACATTTATTCTTTGCATTTAGCTGTGCACTGTGGCTGTGGTTGAGCAGCGTTCCCACCTGGAAACTGCCACCTGGAAAGTAAGACTGTAATCCAAGAAAGGAGAGTGTTTTAGGAAGAAAAGGGCAGACAGTGGCATCAAGGAAGTTTCCAGGATAGGACAGATTAGAAATCTTAGATTTGGCAGAAACAGGTCTTACTATTAGTGGTTAATTTACAGTTCTAATTTTTAGTCTCTTTTAAGATTTAGCACTTCAAATTGATTTCTTAAGATACTTTAAGGTTTCCAAATTCACCAAGCACCAGAGGTAAATGTTTACAATTCTCAGCCAGAGGAACTGCAACTCTATTTTTTCCATTTCTTTCAGTTATTACTTTAAAGCTCAAGAGTGAAATTCATTGACAGAGAATGCACCAAGTTTTTGTTTCTTCTTTTTATCCTGTAGATATCATGGCCAGAATCCAGAGTTCATAGTGCTTTCATTTTCTAAGAATTCAAAATTACCCTATTTAAAGATCAATTTCTGTTTTATTATATGAAAAATTTCCAGTTTTTCTCATTGGCATTATACACTTTAAATGGAAGCCCTATGTCAAGGTCTCCTGAAATACAGTTTGGACACTTGTGACAATATGGAAGTAGGTAACCATATCTCCTGTCTATGGATATTCTGTTTAAATATATCATTTTTAAACGGCCTTATCTTTTCCTTTAACTCCAGGAACTTGTATCTCTGAAGCCCTGTAAAGCTGCAGAGCTGGTTGCTACACACTTTTCTGAACAGATTGAAACAGTCATTAAAAAACTTCAGGTAAATATTGCAGGCATATATTGTGAAAAAACATCCAGGCGAGAGACGATTGTTAAACCTCCACCTGTGACCTTTTGATTGTAGTAATTTCTTAAAATGATGTTCCACTTCAGTGATTTCTGCAGTGTGTGTGTGTACGCAGCTATGCCATGATCTCTGGATCTCGAAATGAGGGAGATCATCTGTGGGTGTAGCATTAACACCAGAGGAACACCTTTAGAACTGTACACACACTTACTCTAGAAATCACATTCCACAGAAAACTCTCTCTCCCATCCATTTTTTTCTGTGGGAGCCACAACCCTATTTTCTTTAAGATTCATATTACTTACTCGGAACTTTGTGATCCTCAAGGTAGAATTGGTGTTGACTTTCTAGAAATTTTCGTGAACAGTCTCAACTAGAACACAGCTACATACATGCTGAATATTAAGAAGCTGAGTTGGAAGTTAATCTTTAATGGACCTAGTGTTCCTCTTATCACTTACATGGCAGTGTTAGTAGTGGGTTTTGCTCACTGCCATTGTGGGGCCAGAACAGCAACAGTGACATAAAGCATGAAGTAGAGTCCTCGAATTGTACTAGTAATGCTGGGGAACTGTTGTGCAAAATGAAACTCAGAGCCCTAAATGGGAGCCAGGTGACCTGAGAGGCGAAGATTTGGAATTCATTCAAGAGCTTATAGTATCCCTGCGCAGTATCACAGTGTACTAGGCCCTGAGGACACAAATAAGAATTCAACCTTTCCTTTAAATTTTTCTGCGGAACAGATCATTTATGTAGCTATAGTACAACGTTACAAGAGCTGCACTAGAAATACGTAAAAAGAACTGTAGAAATGAAAGAAGAGTGATGGACTGTGAAGGAGTCAGGTAATTCTCACTGAACTAGGTCTAGAATTATTGGTCTCAGTTTTCCAGAGAGCTGAGAAGCGTTTTCTATATAAAGCGCTGTCGGTGTGTGAAGACGAGGCGCAAAGCAGCACCTGCATTCAGAAAATGGTCAGGTGTGTGTGAAACATGTAGACACAGCCTTGAATTGGGCTAGAAGGAATGTGTTGAAACAGGTCAGAATGATACAGGCTGGAAAATGTAGCTTGCAGTCTGATAGTATATGTAATTATATGCAATTATAGGTAATGCACTCACCTTCTATGTGTGGGAGAGTTGCTAACATGTATAAGCAAAGGATGATTTTATTGGATCCCTTTTGTAGAAAATGGACCTTGGCTAGCAATGTAGAGAATGGGCTGGCAAGGAGAACAAAAGGAGCAGAGACCATTTAGAAGACAAGAGGTCTGGGCAAAAGATGTGAGGACCAAGTGGAGAGGCAGATTCCAGATGTGTTTGTGAAATAAAGCACATAGGATTTGAAAATGAGTTGAATATGATAGAAAAATTTAAAAATTATTCCCAGATACCAGGCTTGGTTGTCCAGCATTAGGTCAGAATAAAGACTCAGCCATTGATTCGATAAATGCTTCACTCTGAGTCCAGAAACATGAAGTGCTGAGAACACAAAAACATAAATGTAATCCCGACCCCCAAAGGAAAAGGCAGAGAAGCCAGCAGACAGTTACAGGATAGTTAGGCTGGGGTGATGATACAGCCTTGTTGGGGTACTGAGGAGGGGCGAGGGCGACAGCTCTCCTGCCTGACAGGGCTGGGAGGGGCTTCTGCTCACACTACTCCCTGCACCTACAGCTGGTGAACCTCACCTGCTGGTGTCATTGTTCCTTTGTTTGTTTAATGTAAGATTATCGATGGAAGGATTTATTTTTCCTGTAGTCTGTAGGAATATTGAGACCAAGAAACCTAGTAAGTAGGTATAATGTCATTTTTCAGAAAACTGTATATATAATAAAGCATCATGGATAAGAAAAAAGTGACTATTGGATTGTAGTCTGTTGAGTGTTGTTTTAAAGAAATTTTTTGTTTTATTGCAGAGCCTTATTAATTGTGTAAGACTTTCACACAGATCTTACAAAGTACCTTTACTTTTAATTTCAATGTGTGTCTCTGATTATTTTCACAATTCTTGAGGAAAAAACTAAGCTGCAATGATATTGTAACCAGGAGAAAGTCACGTAAAATAAAACAAAGTGATAGGGAAAGATAGGAAATCAGAGACTGATAAAAACTAATAAATACTATGTATCAGTCTTTTTAAAGACTAATATATATTTAAAAATCATAAATCATTCTTAAAATGGCATTAAACCTTTTCACTCTACTTTTTACAGATGAAGTTAGAATGTGTCAAAAAAAAAAACAACAATAATCTTTGCTTAGATTTCCCAAGAACTAGAAACATTATCTATATTTGTATACTAGGTTTGTCTCATTTAAACCTCACCACTGCCCTGTGCAGAAGGCAGAGAAGATACTGCTGGGGGTTTTTCCCACCTAGGGAAATGAGTGCTAAGAGAAGTGACAGTGCAAAGTCACATAGCTCATTAGTGTCAGAAGCAAAACCCAGGTTTTTTTGACATACTGATTGCTAACACATTACAATTTGATTATCCTCCTTTCTGTAGTTGATTATATTGTGGCAATAATGGTTTGTTTTGGTGGTGGCTGTTCACTGTTCACTTGGGCCTTAAACCCTATCTGAAGTAATTGTCTCCCAGTAGGTGATTGTAACCAGGAGGAGAGATGAGGCATTGCAGCCAGAACTCAGAATTCATAGCACTGAACCTCATTTCACAGGAAAACAAGAGCAGTTTACTGAATTAATAATCTGAGTAGAGTGGTTCAAAGCACCAGCCAGGGCCTCTCCAAGGTTCTTATGTTGGGAACCCCTCAGGGATTTGTCTCATTACAGCCCTTTTTAAAAGCTAGAAAGGTGTATTCCTCCTCCATTCAAAACTGAATGTTTGACAGTGATTAGAACTATTGAGAGGGCGTGAAGGACTTGCAGGCGATTCTTTGGAATTCTTTAGATCTCTAGAGAGGCTTAATGGAAATAGTCATAATTGCACATTTTAAAGGGACTGACTAGAGTGGTTCATTACTATGGTATAATTTGCAAAATTTGTTTTAATATTTAATTGTGTTTTTTGTTTCTCCTTTCAGAATGAGGTATTGCTTTTCAAATTTTTGAGGAGTCTTCTTGACCCAAGGTATGTCAATAAACTTTATAATATGTAGCTGGGATATAAATTGAATTTAAGATAGTAGCCCATGATACCAAAGTAGTAAAATGAGCTCTTAATTTTTAAATTGTTAATAAGGATGGCCATTACATAAAATTGTTCATGATCTGAAAAATCAGTATTGAAGTAATGTTTTTCTTTATATCTGGATATGAGAATACACAGAGAGTTCTCATCACTGGAAATAAACTAATAAAGCCATACCGTGAGGACTTATTTCAGGAAGTATCTGACATCCAAACAGCTTCCCCTTTTTAGCCTGCTATTCCTTATGCTAAGAATGGGTGGCTCTACAGTTTAAAGAAAACTCTTCTTTCCCAGCCCACTTCTAAATCTGTTACCTTTTAAATTCCTACTTGATTAATTTGGAATAATTGGTTACAATCACCTGCTGAGAGACTAATCCAGGTAGGGTTAAGAGGTAGTGTGAAATGCTTTTGGTTGAAACTTATAAAAACAAACCCCAGGTGATGATGACATTACTAATAGATTTGTAAGCAAAGCAGCTTTGCATATGAGATATTAAGTTTTACTATAACTAAGTGGAGTACTCTGAGAGTTGAGTAATAATATGTAACAACTTCTAAAACAGTAACTCTTGACCAGAAGCATGTATTAGGATCATTAAGGAAACTTAAAAATATATACTGCTGGGCACAGTCACACATAGGTGACAGTGAAATAATTCTTTTTTTTTTTTTTGATGAAAGGATAGTAGTACTATGGCAATATTTTAATGCCTGCTTAGTGTTAAGCACAGACTTACCTAATCTGAACTATAATAGGCTGTGATGGCATAGCTTTCATATTAGATGTACAAACTTTAGGTTTTATTAAATATATGCTAGCCACTGAAAAATAGCTATTTACATTAATAATCATAATATCAATTTTAGTTATTTCAATATCTTGTGTTACTTTTAAGTGCTAGAATACCAAAACAGTACTTTCTGTTGATTGAAATAATTTTTTGAAAGCTCATTTATATCTTGAGCAGCCTATATTGCTTTTAAATTTAGAATCAAGCAAATGCGTGTGTGCAAATGTTTAGAAAAAGCTGCCTAAGTACCTTACTCCACCCCAGTTCAAGACCTTTTCAGTATATCTATGTTTTAATTCCCACTCTGAGTTATTACTGAAGTTAGTGGTTCTTTAGAATTTCTTTTAACTGCATTTTTCTGAGGGCCAGTTTGGACTGCTCATGTAACTGTAGGGATAGGTTAGGATCAGAGCTGGGCAGGGAGAGCAGAGGGAGGGAGAGCTGGGCAGGGGACCTGAGAGAAGGGGAGCAGCCTGGGCTGAGGAGCAGGAGGGATGCGCTTGGCCCTGCTTGCCAGGCCTCTCTTCTCGGCCTGGCCCTGCTGCCTTCCTGTGGCTCAGCTCCCTCCACTGCTCAACAGTCCTCCTCCCCTGGAGAACCATTCGCTTGCTGGGGATTTTTTTTTTTTTTTAACCAAGTCCTCTCCAACTGTTGTCCCTAGAGACACTCAAACTGGAAGGACAGAAGTTTGGCTTTGAACTTGATATTTTTTTCAAACCCAATAAAATGTCTAAGATGATAGTGACCAGATCTTACTTTTTTTTTTTTTTAAATGGATAGCAGGACTAGGTAATGTAAATATCAGGATAGTCATTTGCTCTGGTATCACAGTCACTACTTACACTCCAGCATAATAGAAACGGCAAGTCACAGAGGACAGATAGCTCCGTGAAAAGCCCTGCTGAGTTATTATCTATACCTAGATTTGAAAGATGCTAATTAGGTAAAATCATAAGAAACTATAAATGTTTTTGTTTAGTAGAAAACCACAAATAATTTTACATTGATGTGAGAAAAAGGCATATTTTATCTCCTTAAAATCTAATGCAGGTTCATTACTCTAATTTAACTTGTCATATTTTTTCTCTTCTGTGACATCAATTCAGCTGTAACGTCTTCCCCGACCTACTGCAGAGAAGCAGTGCACCCATAGCCCTTTTGCTTCCTCCCCTGCCCCCCAAAAAGCAACTTGATCTGAAAACATCCACATTCTCACAACAGCCAAATCTCCAGCTTTACTTCTGCCTAATAGCAGTTAAGAGCCGTAAATTAACTGGATTGAAACTTTAGCACCATCTTGGAAAAGAACTAGGTAAAAGGCTAACATGAGAGGAACATCTAAGCTCCAGGAGCTCAGGACCCCCGGGCAACATGGCCAGACCCCCTCTCAGAAATGCAAACATTTTTTAAAAGCTCACTTTTATATTATCCACATCCAGTTGTCAAAGGCCTCATGTTCTGTTTTGAGAATTTCAATTCTCGAGTTCATCGTATTTTATCCTCTTGCTGTATATCTTATAGTATCAGCCTGACCTACAAAAGCTTGTTTAGCCCATAACATAATTTTGTAAGACTAATGATTTACCAAATTCTGCATTGAGGGGGAAAGATAAGGTTAAGAAGGTTGAATCCAGAGGGAATATGGAAAAAACAAGAAATTCTCCATTTTTTGCTCACAGAGCTATTCTTAGACAAAGTTTCGGGTTATAGAATGTTTATCTCGAGTACCTTTCCCTGTAACCCCACTTCTGTCCCCTTCTTTCCAGGAGCTTCTTCAGGTTCTCTGCTTCACAAGCACATGTAGATAGGCAGTATCCCTCACAGGCTGTTCAGTTATCTCCCGACTGCTTTGTCATATTTGTAGTATTTGGCACTAGTACAGTGAGGTTTACAAGCAACATATAAACACATAGGAGCAAGCACGTGCACAGATAGGAAAAACTGTCCTGAATACCAAGTAACCTGAGATGTGAGAACGCAGATAGTGTCTCATTGACAGACTTACTGTCACATTTTAGCCTTTTAAAAATAACTTCACTGTGGGGGCAGAGGCAGAATTCCCCTCTCCCTCAGAAGGCGCACTGGAATAACCTGACAGATTCATTAGGAGAAAAGGCAAAAAACCTTACTAACATGCAGAAAAGGGAAAATCACAGCATGGAGGGAAATCAGAAGAGTGTGATCAACCACAGCATCAGCATTGTATACTCTGATACTGCCTTTCGTATGGGAAATAAGGAAAATGGGGACTTTCATAGAGGAATAGAAAATGACTTCTAGGGGACCTTGATGGGCTTGGAGAACAGCCGGTGGCCAAGGAAAAAGTCTGTGTGGCCCATAGAATGGCAATGGTTTGTGAAAGTTTCTCTGTGAGATGAAAATAGAGGACAAGGCTGTGTGACAAAGGTCTGTCCAGACAAAGGTCTGACTTCTCACTTCCTGAGATACAAGTTTAATGACTGAAGTCTTAGGGAGGGGACTAGAAGAAGTTGTTTGGCCCAGTGGGTGCAGGCTTTAGGCAAAGGTGGAAACGTGGTGGAGAGCCTCTCCCTGTGCTCTCAGAGGACCTGGGTCCTGAGGCAGGTCCTCCATCCCCTCCGCCTGTCAAATCACCTACCTTGGAGGTCCAGCATTGTGCCTAGTTCTAACCTAAGAGGTGGCGTGTCACACACTGGGAAAATTGGAATGGAAAATTGTAGGTATTAAAGGATGTAGGGACAGATGCACATCAAAAGTAGTTGATCTGGCCCTGCCTTGCAGCTTTCATTGGCAGCTGAGTTAGATTATTTTTGTTTCTGCTTCCTCCCTTTCTGTTCTTAAGTAGTAGTTTTTTTTTTTTTTTAAGCTCTAGGTTTTTTCCCCATGATATGCTTATCTATTTCTGGAGAGTAGGGAAAATGAAGATAGTTATTTTGTAGAACATTTCATATCAGATTTTTTGTTTGTTTACTCTTATCCTCAAAGCCTGAGTTAAAAAGATCATTATTCCTGTTTATGTTGTTTATACATATTCAATTTAACATTTACATTGATCTGTTTTTAAGAGAGTCATTTTTGAGAGGGTCACTTTTAATTTTATTAACATTTTTAAAGGACCATTTCATCTAGTTGAATTCTTGTGTGTATTTCTGTGTCTTTGCCTAATTTCTTTAAGTTATCTTGGTTGTATAATAATATTGTCAGTAGAATTAATTGACCTACAAAGATACTGGTAGCATCTGTACATGGAAAGATTACATAGTTTTGGGGGGCAGTGGTGGTTAATCCTCCAGAAACAAATTACTGGCCTGAAATGAGGACAGCAGCTCAGGGGAGAAAGGATTTGCGCTATTCTTCCTCCCATCCCTCCGTGGGGCAGCTGCTAGTGCACCTACCCTTACTCCCTGTAGCCTGTCGTTGGCCAGGGACTTTCACAGGAGTTCTGCTGTTCTGCTGTATTCAAATTCACATGCAGACCCTTTGTGCAGCAGAAAGCTTGCCAGGTGATACAAAAGGACACTGATGGCTTTGGAGCTGTGTAAAGAACAAAGAGGGTGTGCGGATTATTTATATTCAAAATACTTTCTTCAAAGCAATATTCTTGGTAATGTCGATTTAGCCTTTGTTATAAATGACCTGGAGGCCTGTGAAACATGTAATACCATTTTCTTGTAGGAAAAAAACCTACATAAAACATCACATTGCCTTTTTAAGCCTTTAATCAAAATAAGGTAAAAGTTGAACATTGCTAAGGAAGTGAATAATTTTGCCAAAAAGCAAAATATAGATTATGGAAATGGTTCTACAGTGGGTTTTCATTGAATCTGTTAGTATTTTTGTAGATACCTTTGAAAAGGACATTTTAAGATACTGATATGCAGTCTTGAAATAAACTACAGCACATAAGCACTGTCTCTAGCATGGAAGGAAACAGGGCCTCACCTTCAGAGCTAGGCATAGAGGAGATGGACTGGCCAGCAGGAAATTCTGATAGAAGTATCTTCAGCACGATCTGAAAGTGATGATCAAGTTTGCACTTTCTTTACCTATTGGTGCTCTACCTTCTCAGCCACACTGTACAGAGCCAGTCAGTGAACAAAACCTACCAGCTGCCTCTTCCATGTCCCTTGTCTCTTGTTCACCTGCTCCCTGCCCTCATTCAGGTACTCAGCCTCTCCCTGGATACCAGCTTTCCTGGTGCCTCTGTTTCTCCACCTTCAGCATGCAAATAATGGTACTGTTCCCATCCCTGTTCCCAGCGTTTTTCACTTCTCATTATCTGGGGTGAAATCCAAACTCCTTTTAGTACACAGGCCCTTCTTGGTCCATTGCAGTTGTGTCTGTACGGGTTCATTGTCTCTCATCCTCCTGCTTCTGTTCTCTTTTACTCCTCAGCAGCACTGAACTGCTTGCTCGTAGGATAAATTACACAGTGCCAATCCTCCCTCTGCATGTGGGGGCTCCTCCCTCTCCATCCACATTGTTTTCTTGAAAGCAGTTTATCTCCATGTATTAAAAGCTATATGGCTTTCCATGTGCTTTGATTCAATGATTCCATTTTATTTTTTATTATTTGTTTGTTTGTTATTTAGTAGCGAGGATCGAACTCATGACCTTATGCTTGCCAGACAGGTGCTTATGCTGCTGAGCTAAATCCCTGGCCAATGATCCCATTTTAGAAAATATGTTTTAAGGAAATACTTTGAAATTAAAAAGTGATTAATACTAAAGTAGCCATATTAGCATTCATAGTGGAAAAAAAACCTGTTCTAAACAGGGCCTTGAGAAGATGACCAAGTAAACATGGAAGTCTGTGAGCTTAATACCAAACATGCACTGCGAATGTGAAGTAATGCTAAGCAGGAAGAATGTGTAGCATTTGACAGTGTATACACACACTGTCTGTGACCAGATGCTAAGGGAGGAAATATGTGCAGATGTAGATAAGCTTAACATTCTCCATGTTCTTTGTTCCCCATAAATGTTCTTAATAATAATAAAAATAAGACCAATTCTTAGTATTTTGGAAGAGTTTGCTCTTTGCTTTTCAAATTTTAAATTAATTTAAATGTAATGAAAACTGGCTTGTAAAAAGTTTCCAAAATTGCTTAATTTTTATTTAAGGAAATCTTTCCATGCTCGTATTCCTCTATATTTCAATAAGAAGGACACATTTTAAGATTTACTCTGGCATTTAAAATTCTATTCTATTCTATTCTAAAATTCTACTAGTGTGTATGTATAATGCTATTTTTTATTGTTGACTTTATTCTTTGTTTCTTTTTTTTTTTTGGCCAGTTTTTGTTTGTTTGTTTGTTTGTGTTTTGTGGTGCTGGGGATTGAACTCATGACCTCACATTTGCCAAGCAGGCACTTACACTGCTGAGCTAAACCCCCAGCCCAATGACCTTTTTACAATTTTTTTTTTTTAAATCAATACTGGGGATCAAACTCACGACTTTGCACTTGCAAGGCAGGCACTTATGCCACTGAGCTAAATCCCCAGCTCTTCTTTTCTTTTTTGCCTTTCACTTATTTTCTTCATTCTCTGATTTTAATTGGGCATTTTATATGAATCCATTTTTTCGTCTCAACATCAATTGTACTTCCCTGTTTGTTTGGTTTTTTTTGGTACTGGGGATCGAACTCATGACCATGCGCTTGCAAAGCAGGCGCTTATGCCACTGAGCTAAATCCCCAGCCCTGTACTTCCCTTTTTAAAAACCTTTTTTAATGGTTGTTCTTTAGTTAGTAGTATACACTTGTAACTCATCTAAGTCCAATTACAATTGATACAGTAACGCTTCTGGGTGATACACAGTGTGTGCTGTTTGGCCGTTTCATTTCCCTCCAGTCAGTTATGCCCTGGTAAAACCCTAGTTAAGTCGGCTCTGCTCAGTTTCCCTTCAGGCAAGTGTACTAGTTACTAGGGCTACCTCAGAGCAAGGGCACAAACGAAGTGACTTAACACACAATAATTTATTGTGTCATAGTGCCGGGTGCTGGGAGGATGAGAATGGCAGGGTTTGGTGCCTACTGAGGACTGTGAGGAAATCTCTTCTGTCCACCCTGCCCCGCTTCAGTAGATGCTGCAATCTGGCATTCTTGGCTTGTAGAGGAAGCACTTCAGTCCCAGCCTTCATCTTCACATGTGTATTTCTCTCTCCTAGGATTAGGACCTCCTGGATTTTTTTTACTCTCAAACTTGTCAACAGAAAACCTCCAGGAACTTATAGCTTCAATTTTAAGTTTTCCTACCCCGGTCTGGCTACAGTATCTGCTTTTGGGCTTCTTCTCTAGGAAGCTGTGATGCTCTGTATCCCTTGTCAGTGCCTCTCTAGTTCAGAGGACAGTGGTTTTTGCCCTTGGCTTTGATTCTGGGATAGAACTAAGGACTGGTGGTTTTTCAGCTTGTTCAGCATTTTTCTAGTTGTATACAAGGTGTGAATTCCAAGGCACTTACATGCTAGACCAGAAAGCAGTTGTATGTGGTCATCCATACCTAGATATACTATACTGTACTATAGCAGATGTACAGTAGCCTACCCCAACCCCAGTTCTGAAACTGTATCTGGAAATGTTTAAAGAATGTCTCCATGATGGGGTCACAGCACCTCTCATGCATTTTTCCATTCCATCTATCGCTTGGGAGAGAGAAGGGCATCAGGCTGGAAGTGAGTGTAGGTCTTATGCTGAGTTGCCTGTCCTTGTACTATCCAGTTTTTCTTTAACTTGGGTCAGGTGACCATTGCTAGTGAAATGACTAGCAGATTTTAGTGACAAAGAGAACCTTACCTTAGGAAGAATATACATGGTGAAGATGACTGCAGAATTATCTACTAATCATGGTACTCTGGAAAATTGTTTTAGCTGCCTTACAGGTGTTTTTGGTTTTGGTAGTGGGGACTGGACCCTGAGCTGCAGCCCACACCCCTCTATGGATTTTTAATGGGAGTCTGTGTAGCGTCGGAATGATCCAGATATTGTCTATGACTGATAGAACTATGGATCTAAATAACTGTTGCTGTCTCTAAAATCATATGCTTTTGTTTCTATTAGCTTGTGAAGTCCATTCTTCCTGTCCATATAGAAGAACAATGAAAATGATATTTTCTTTTTCATGAGTATCAGAGGAACAATAAAAATTTTATTAAGACATGAAGAAGTACATTCTGGCACTTAATTAATCAAACTAGGGAAATGGAACATGACCAGATCCCCAGAGCAAGCTTTCTTAGATCTGCTATTACATCAGTTTGGTATATCAGAACCTTCGCTGTCACACAGAACGGTGTGCTTGTCTGCTTTGGTCTTTGCCTCATAAAAGCTGTTAAGGAATTGGAGCTGCAGCTCTTCCTAGCTGAGGGACTCCTAGCAGGGTGATCATGAACAGCAAGGAACCAAAAGATGCCACTAATTCCTTCTTGCCAAGGGACACGTTTTTACCTATCAGTTGATTGTCAAGTTGTAGGCATTATTAGTTTTGTTATTTCATAGTTTTCATGCAAATTTTATAGCTGTTGTCTTTGCTACAAGTAATTCACACATTTATAGCATTCTTTGTGCAAACTGTACATTTATCCAGTTGGCACAAGACAACATTATTGCATTTCTAACAGAGAGTATGTGTAGAAAGCCATAAGTTAGAACAGCCGAAAGCCTGTGAGCCATCTTGATTTAAACGAAAACTAGAAAAAGCTTTCTTTACTTTTATATTTTGTGAGTGAGATGGCTGAATTTTCAGTCTGAAATGGTACTGAGCAGTTGTCAGGAAGGGTGGCTCACACTGTATTCCCAGATATTTGAGGGGCCAGTGCAGGAAGTTTGTAAGTTTGAATCCAGCCTGGGCAACTTGGCAACTTACACAGACCCTTCCCAAAAAACAAAAAGAGCTGGAAATGCAGTTCAGTGCTTACCGGTTCAAACCCCAGTACTGAAAAAAAGAGAAAGTACTGTACTGAGTAGTCATATGCCATATCTCCAAGACCTGGATGCAAGGAAATGAGTGGAGAATTGAAGTAAACAAAATTTGGGCTAAGATATAGTGGGTCTAAATTGTCACAGTGAGTACTGAGAGAAACTGAAACCCTCTAGGCTGGCCTATTTGTAGTTTTTAGAGAAAGGAGGAGAAAATAGACTAGCCTCTTTATTCCAGCATATTTTTTTTCCTTTATCAAATAAATATTAAGAAGTCAGGATTTAAATTTTAAAATCACTTTAATGTAAAAGTTTCTCAAAACTGATTATATATTTTTATTCTTCCCCAGAAATGGTCCAGTGTACAAGGTTATACTTTAACATGAATTTCACAACCTGAGCAATAGTGCAAATATATATTTCTCCAACTGAATATACATACATATATATATATTTTTCTTCCTGACATTCAGGGTATGTGGTATACATGTGCTACAAGGTACACATACACTGTCTGTTAAAACCAACAAAGAAAGAATATGTATGCTTTGTGAAATTCTCCCTTTTTCATACATTGGGATGTTTATATCTGTATAACTAATGCTATTATTAAAATAGATTCCCAAAAGCATAGACAAGGTGTAGGCCTAAAAGGTATAATTTTGACAGCGATTAATGTTAGCAGTGAGTATGTCACACAGCAGGTGGCTGATAGAAAACTGACAAACAGTTTTCACAAATGCATACAACACACCATGTTTATATGCACTACTGATAAGCAACAGTCAGAAATGGATATAAATTCATTAGTGGTGCAGCTTATTTATTAAAGTTTTGATTATGTTGAT
Source organism: Hydrochoerus hydrochaeris (assembly GCA_004027455.1). Lineage (NCBI taxonomy): Eukaryota > Metazoa > Chordata > Mammalia > Rodentia > Hydrochaeridae > Hydrochoerus > Hydrochoerus hydrochaeris. The sequence continues at coordinate 303,107 of PVLA01000978.1, forward strand.
GTTTCCTGATCATTTCCCATCAGACACATGGTTTTCCTCATAAATTAGCACATCAGAATCTATTCATTGGGGTGATTTGCTTGGTTTGGTACATATTCACATCTTCAGTTCTTGTAAATGGTTTTGTCAATAAATGTTCTAGAAGGAATTAAGTATTGTGATTCATTGGAAGATGCTTAAATCTAATCTTAACTTGCTCTGTGGTCTGACTTTTATAAGACTTAAAGTACCAGAAGTCTGGTAGGTAAAATATTAACATCACCAGTTAGGTGTGAAAATCTGTAAAGTACACTGGCTGGCCTGAATATGGAGGCACACTGGTTAACATTTGCATTTTCTTTTATGTAATGGTATTTTCTTGAGACACAACTTTGTCCCTCTGAGGCAATATAGGAAAATCCAAACTGTTTTGACCACCAAAGTGTGTATGAGGATTTTCCTCACATAGTAATTGAACTATTCTTTGGTGGACACCAACTGGGCATCTATGGTATAACCCACTTCTCACACTGTCTCCCTGCGGTTAGTGCTCTAGCCCACATAGAGGACAACTAGATGTCAGAGATGCATAGTGCAAGGTATGAGGAAGGGCTGGGATCTTCCATGCCCTCTCAGGAATCTTCTAATCTGGAAGCTCTCCAGACTCTTCCCCTTTAGGTTTTTGTGGAGATTTATTATGGATCCATGCCTGATTACCTCATTGACCAATGGTGATCAACTTTCAACCCTTCTCCTTTCAACCTTTCAACCCTTCCACCAATCTCTCCTGGAGATTGGTGAAAGTAGAACTGAAAATTTCAGCTCTCTAATCACATTGTTCCCCAGCAATTAACCTCCCCATTCCAGAAGTTAACCTGGAGTCTCCAGGCCTAGTCATTTCATTATTAAAAAAGATCACATTGGCAAATCCAGTGGTTTCAGCATCTGTGTGGCAGGAACCAGGGGAAGACTGCCACCTGCCAGGCACTAGTTGACTTTGAAAATTCATAAGTGAGGGACTACTTGGTGCCTGCACTCAGTAAGTTTGTAGTCTTTTAGAGAAGACAGATAATTAAAGAAGTAATTACAATGTGATGCAATCATTGCTGAAGGGAAGGATGGCAGAGATGGTGAACTTGGACAATGGTTTGTTATGTAAAATTACTTATGGGTCAGATTGTGGAGACTAACTCGGGCCTTGTTTCTTTTAGAGAAAAGAAAAACTTTTGGTATGGCTTAGAATCTCAAATGAATATCATTTGTATGATTATTCATTGTAAGCTTAGGAATGTTTCTGTTTCAGATGCCTCTGATGAACCATGTAGTTTACCTGAATAGTCTAAGTGACATTGAGAGACTTAACTTTCAGTTTTGTATTAGTTTTAATGTAATACATTTGTTATCTAATTCTTAAAGTGTAGGTTTGATTGAATAATGATACAATTTAGGATTCTTACCTTTTGTTTCCAGGGAAGGTATTCATATAAATCAAGAATCGCTGCAACTATCTCCCAGTATTACAGAGCAGTTTATTGAGCTATTATGTAAGTTCAGTCCAAACCAAGTTATAGAGACACTGCAAGTCCTTGAGTGCTACCGCCTAGAAGAAACTATTCAGGTAAGGCCAGCAGTGCACAAAAGTCAAGAGTAAACTTTTCCTAAACACACTCCATTTTCCAGGTGGATCAGATGGAGACTCATGTATCAACTTGCAGATGTTGATAGCTTGTCAGTGGTCATGCCTAAGATGGAATCTGATAGCCTGACTCAATAGTGCATGCAGTAATTACTGATAAACTTGTCACCAAACAAGATCTAAGGAGGTCTTCCAAAGAGGGAATGGAGCATCAGCTCAGTGTGCTACATAGGTTCTTGACTCTTGTCAAGGAAAAGAATTCTGGAATGTGTCAGTGTGAGGCACAGGCAGATTTACTAGGCAGAGCTAGTAAGGGAGACAGGAATAGACTCTAGTTGGAGCAGCTGGAAGGAGCTCACCCTGATGAAGAGGTTTGGACTGCTTGTTTCCAAAAACATAAAATAAAATTAGGCCACCTTTTATGGATCAGCTGAGACAGATGAAGATCTGACCAGCATTATCTTGGTTCTAGCTTCATTTGTAGCTCTGGAGGAGCCCTATGACTTGAGGGGGCAGTTTGGTTCTCCTTAGATAGTTCTTGCTTGGGAGAGAGAAGCTTCAATTCCTGTCATAGGCTATTTCTTCCTACTTGGGAAGGTCACCCCATCATGGGGTGGTCCTCTAAGTTTGCTTTTTTTGGATTTCTAGGCATGCTGTGGGGATCTGGACATTGTAAAACTTGACAGTTGAATGTTCTGAAAACCCAAAATATCGCTTTAATTACTCTTATCCAGGTGTTCTCAGTCCTGAAGGGGGATGAGATAGAGTGGATAAATTTAAGGCTAATAACTCTTGTAATACAGACACTCCTAAGTGATTATAATGCCTACATGCAGAGCTGAGCAGGGATCTAACCCAGTTTTAAGGCAATCAGAGAGATAAAATAATTAAAGACAGAAATGCCAGGCTTCATCCTGTTTTCAGTTACACATTGAGCACCTGTGTGTCCACCCTTAGGGCCCTATAAAAATCTCCCCTTATCTTAGTTCATTCCTCAGTCTGGAGGACTCCTTATGGCTTGAAGGGCAATTGGATTCCTACAGTATGGTTGTTCTTGCTCAGGAGAGGGCAGCCACAAAACTTAACAGGCTAAGGGAAGTCCAGTAGCTGCTTTCTGGCCTTGTTTTGTCCTGTTTCTAAATGAAAATGTATGACTATGTATGAGTGTACATGCACTTCTATAAATATAATCCACTGTAAGAGGCCATAATTTCCCCATTCAAAATTTATCTTAAGGGTATCTTTGTATCTCCTTTTTTGTTATTAACAAGTAGTAACCTGTATTTTCTACTATCTTCCTCTTGAATTGCCCACATACTTTTTAAAGGTGGTTAATTATGAATCATTGTAAATTGTTTTGTTTTGTCTTTGTGAGACAGTGTCTCACTATGTAGTTCAGGATGGCCTTGAAATCACTTTGTAGCCCAGGCTGATCTTGAACTTACAACAGTCCTCCTCCTCAGCCTCTTGAGTGCTTGGATTATAGGCGTGCACCACCATGCTGGGCTCCATTTTAAGTATTTAGAAATATACACAGTATTAAATATCAACATTGACATGTTGCCAGGCTGGCTTCAGATCTGAGCTGTGTGTGTATGTGTGTGTGTGTTTGGTTAGGTGGTGCTTGCCTATAATCCTAGGAGGCTGAATAAGGAGGATCGTAAGTTTAAGACTAGCCTTGGCAACAAAGGAAGACCATATTTCAAGTTAAAAAAAAAAAATTGAAAGGGTGTGGATACAGCTCAGTACTCCCTAGTTTCAACCTGCCAGTACCACAATAAAACAAACAAGCCAATAAAGCACACTTTATGTGCCCCTTCCTCTTCCAAGGTCACCACCACTATAAAGTAGTCCATTAAGTACATCTGCCAGTGTGTTTCTCTACTGATATTTAAAACATTTCCAGTCATTTATTATCACAAACAATGCAGCAGTCAACATGCTTGCGCATATTTTTTTGTTTCTTATACTTTTTTTTTTTTTTGTACTGGGGATTGAACTCACGACCTCACGCTTGCCAAGCAGGTCTTAAGCCACTGAGCTAAATCCCTGGCCCTCTTATACATGTCTCCTTGGGTGTTCATATGAGGTTTCTTTAAGTGCTATATGTAGAAATGAGATTGTATATAGGCAGGAGAGTAACTTAATTCTAATACTGTGTTGCCTCGTTGATTTCCTAAATGTTTTTTTCAGCAGCATTTGAGATTTGCTTTTTTCTGACATCTTGATATTTCTAATTTTTGCCACAGTGTTCAGTGTCCTTGATTAGTCGTGACCTTGACCATCATCCCATATGTTTAGTTTTTTTTGCTTTGTTTTTGTTTTGGTACTGGGGATTGAACTCACAACCTTGCACTTGCCAGGCAGCTGCATATGCCACTGAGGTAAATCCCCAGCCCATGCCATATGTTTAATGATTATTTTGATTATCTGTTCATAGATTTTGCCAATTTTCTATTGCTTTTTTTTTTTCACCTTTTTCTGAGTTCTAGTTCTTTCTAATTTCTGTTCTCTCATCTTTGATTTTATATGAGGGAAGATGCCTTCTTCCAATCAATCTATCCTGGCATGTCTCTCTGCTTGAATTTTAGGGACTTCTTTTTAATTTATCAGTAGTCTCCTGAAACGTTTAAGTCTGTGCTTGTGTCTTATTTCCATTCCTGTTTTGATGACACAGAGGATTTCTGTTATGTAAGTTTATAGTTTAGCTTTTTTACATTTTAGGGTTTTAATCCATCTGGAATTTATTTTTGTGAGTTTATCAAGAGAGGTTTATATCGTTTCCCACATGATGGCAAATAGTCCACGTGGCATTTTATGGTTTCTCACTGATATTTTAAGTCATAGTGTAGTATATGAAACTCACAAATATTCATGGATCTGTTCATGGGTTCTGATCAGTTCCTATGGTTCTTTGTCTTTCTCTATATTTATACCATGTATTTTAATTAATATAGTTTTACAATAAATGTTGACAAAACCATCCTCATTCTTTAAAATACTTTGGCTACTGTTGACCTATTTCATATCAATATAGGGATCACATTGTCAAGTTCCTTTTAAAAAAAAATCCTTCTGGAATTTTGATTTTTAAAATACATTGAATTTACAGATTAATACAGGAAGGAATGACATCTCTGTGGTATTGATTCTTCACATTCAGAAAAATAATTGCCTTTTAAAAATGCCTTCTATATCTTTTGGTGATGCTTTATAACTTTGGGAGGAGGCACTGGGAATTAAACCCAAGGACACTTTACCACTATATCTTCAGTCATATATCTAGATAGATAGATGTATAATTTTAAAAAGAATAAAACCAAGCAAAATAAAACAGAATAGAACCAATCAAAACAAAGCAGTGAACACAGTACAGAGCTTCAAAACAAGATAATAGGAAATCAACAGTGGCTACCATGATGCCTCTTGTTATCTTCAAAGTAGCTGCCTATACCATCAGACATAATAAAATCAAACAAAACAAAATAGTGTAAATTAAATCAAAACCAAACAATGAAAGTGATACAGGGCTTCAAATAAAGATAATAAGGAAATCAACAATGGCTACCATAATGTATCTTGTTGTCTTCAAAGTAGCTGTCCAAAAATCAGATATGATAAAATCAAACAAAACAGAACAATGAAAACAATCCAAGGCTTTGAAACAAGATCATAGGAAATTAACAATGGCTACCACCCTTCCTTTATAGATGTTTCTTTCACTTTTACAATATCTACTCTACATTTTGGATTCCACTAACTCCTTCAGTGTTTTGTACTAGGGAGACAACACAATGTTCATCCCTGTGAGTCCAAACCGTTACACCCATGAGCATGACTTCAGGTTGTATCCATTTACCTAAAGAGCCTTGTGATTATCTTTCTTGATAGCTGAGTAGCTTTCCATTGTATAAAAGTGCCAGTTCTTTCTTATCCATTCTGAAGTTGATGGACAAGCTATCCTTGCTTTTTTCTGTTTCCCTGTTGCATAGAGCATTGTTTTCTGTCCTTTGACTTTTAGTCTATTAATTTCCTTTTGAGTTAATGTGTTTCTTGTATACCACACATTGATGGATCTTGTTTCTTGATCCAGCCTGCCTGTGTTTCTTTTTATTGGTAAACTGAGGCCATCTACATGGCCAGCATGCATTGGCTTATCTCTGCCTTGCTATTTTCCTGCTGTTGGCTTCCTACTTTCCCCCTCCATTCAGTTGCCTGCCCTGCTTGACGATCCTCCCTGCCACTGTTCCTAGAACCGTGGTCATTTTATCTCTAGAATGTCGTTTAAGTACTCTTTGTAGGGTTGGATTGGTGATCGTGAATTCCTTCCGTTTTTCTTTGTTGTGGAAGTCTTTTGTTTCTACTTTAATTTTGAAAGATAGTTTTGCAGGGTATATCAATCTGGGTTGGAAGTTGTTTTCTTTCAGGACTTGAAATACTTCATTCCAAGCTCTTCTTGTCTGGACGGTTTGTGTTGAGAAGTCTGTCATGATTCTGATGGATTTTCTTTTATAGTTGATCTGTTTCTTTTTTTAACAGTTTTTAATATTCTGTTCTTGTGCTGAGTCTCTGGGATCTTATTATGTATCTAGTTGTAGATTTATTTAAGTTATGGCTAATTGGAGTTCTATATGCCTTGCTTATCAGTGTATCAGGTCCTTTTCCCACGCTTGGGAAATTTTCTGCTAATACTTCTGTAAATAACCTTTTTATGTTATTTGTGTTGACCCCTGCTATTTTGCTGACACCTATCATTCTTAAATTATTTTTCTTTGCCTCATCTTGGAGCTGTTGAATTGTTATTTCGTAGTCCCTTGTTATTTTTAAGAGATCTTTCCCTTGGTCTTCAGGGTCCGAAAGTTTCATTCAAGCAGTTTTGCCAGCTTTCAGTGGAGTTTTTAATTTCCTGACTATCTCTTTGAATCTATTTTATGCATTGCAGTTCTTCCCTATATTGCTCTTTCAAGGTTTTCCTCATTCTTTTATTTTAATCTATGTCTTTAGATATGCTCAGGAACCCTTTCATTATGCTCATAATTTCTTCTTCTACCTGAGATATTATTTCTGACCCAGTTTCTTTTACAGCCTCATGTAGTAGTTTCTTTACTTCAGTTGCCATCATCCCAGAAATTTCAGGTGTGTGACTTCCAATTTCTTTCATGACCAGGTCACCTGGACTTGTTTGGTGTGGGCTAGAGGCCAGAGATTACCTTTTGCTCTTTTGTTTTGACATTTTCCTAATTTCCTCTGGATGAGCCAGTTGTTGGGTCCCAGGTGCTTTCCACACTGGCTACCCATCCACAGTGTAGAGGAATGGGTCAGGCACCTGGGCTTCTCCTGACCTGGGGAGGTGGTAGGGCATGGGGTGGGCTTCTCCAGACATGAACAGTTGCTCCAAGGTTCTTCTGGCCCATGCTCGCCGCCCACAGGAGAGTCCCAATGGCTCCCATCAGGCTCATGGGCAGGGTTGGCTGCTTCTCTCAGCCTAGACTGGCTATCCACAGAAGGGTCCCAGTGGTGGCCTGTGTTGCAGGGGGCTGGCTGCTGCTTCTCCCAGCCTGGGCTGGCTACCCACAGAAGGGTCCCAATGGTGGCCCACACACACAACCCTTTATATTTTAAGACAAAGTCTCACTAAGTTACCCAGACTGTCCTTGAACTTGAGATCCTCCTGCCTCAGCTTGCCAAGTAGCTGAGATTACAGGTACATGACAGTGTTCCTGGCTCATCACTTTTATATAAGGTTTTTGCAAATGTTTCCTTAAAATTTTTCCCAGATACTTTATAGTCTTTGTTACCATTCTATACAGAATTGCTTCTTGGCCTTTTGGCTAAGATCAAGTGTAATATCTGTTCTTATCAGTTTAATGTCTGATATGTCCTCTGTCCATTCTATAAGGAAAATTTGAGAATGATACTTTTTTATTAGAATGTGACTAAGTTATGTGTGTTGTTTGGCAATTAGACTGAATTCATTTTTAGTTCAATTAGTTTTTAGATTTTTATTAAAATAATATTTTCCAAGAAAAATGCCAGTTTTGATTTTTTATTCCAATCTTACATTTTTTCTTTTATCTTATCATATGCCTTTTAGGATATTGTTGAGTAGAAGCTATAATAGATGCCTTCTAACCTTGTTCCTGATTTAAAAAGAAATGTGTCCAACTCTTTACATTAAATACAGTTTTTATTATAGAGTTTTGGTAGTCTTTTTTGTAAGTTAATGAAAGTCTGTTTTAGTAAGAGTTTTTTGTTTTTGTCATTAATGATGCTGCATTGTACCAAATACTTTTCTACATTTGTTGAGATATTCACATATTTTTTTCTTTAATCTATTAACCTGAGAATGTGTTATTTGTGCCTCTCTTTTACGAAGGTTTTTTTCCCTATTTTTTCCTATTAATCATCTTTTCAAAGAAGCTATGTTAACATTTGTTAAATTTCTCTATTGTTTATTATTTGCTTTCATTTTCTGCAATTTTCTTTTAACTTGATACTTCCTGACTCATTATTCTTAGTCTATTAATTTTCATTAAGATCCTATAAGAGCATGTCGTGTTTTCATAGTTATTTTGTTCTAAATTTATTGTGTAGAATTATACTTCATCAGTTTCTAACTTATAATTATTTACATGCATTAGCTTCTCCCCAGTGAACATTCAAGTGTATAACAATTTTTTAAAAAAAGAAATGTGGAATATGAATGAATTTACTTAAAACTACTAATTATCCACTGTAAGAACAGAATATCAAACATGTTCACATACACTGCAAAGTAGCTTAAAGTGTGAATTCTTTAATATCATATGTAGATTTTTCTTCTTTAATGTGATCTTCCCACTCCACAAAGATTTTTTAAAGAATAATTTATCTTTTCATTACTCCTAGATTACTCAAAAGTATCAGCTCCATGAAGTCACTGCCTATCTATTGGAAAAGAAAGGAGACATTCCTGGTGCCTTCTTAATAATGCTGGAGGTAACATTTTACTGCCTTTGTCTCGTCCTGTTTCTATCTATCCGTTCATCGGGGCATCTTAATTTCCTTTGTTTCAAAGTAAGTTACAGACAAAAGTACATTTTACTCATGAACATTTTTATCATCCTTATCATTGAATAGAATTCAATATTTCTTTGTGGTACTTTTTTTAAAAAAGAAAATGTACATACAACAGAAACATACGTTTTAAGCGTACCGTGTGAAGAGTTTTTGACAAATACATGCAAAACAAAGTGGAGAACATAAGCTTCATGTTCATGAGGGAAATTCCCTTCATTTTCTTTTCTTTTTGTCTTTTTCTCTGTCTTTTTTTTTTGACATTGTCATTCAGCTTGGAATAGATTAAGGATGTCTTACTTATGTAAAAAATAAGCTTCTATGATCTAGCCGTAGGATTTTAAAACAGCCCAGGAAGAATACTGCTCAGTGGATTTGTGTAGGCTCTTAATTTCTTTCAATTTGAAAGTTAACCCACATCTTTTTCCTTGTAATATTGCTGTTGGTAGTGGTAGTGATACCATGAAGCTAGAATTAAAGGACAAGTAACAGTATTCCTGGCATGAATAGGGAGAGAGACAGCAGGTCTTGGCAAGGAATACAACCATTACTTGAAAAGTCTTAGGACTACAAAGAAGTGTAGACTATTCAGAGTGCCAGCTGCACTACCTAGAACTCAGCCTTGCAAGGGATGGGCAGGAAGAAAAGCCACGTCTAAATCTGAGCTGACTTTGGGACATGCTAAAGAACTGTGAAGAAAATAACTGACTTGCTTGTGTCACAGAGAGAGCTCTGTTGACTGTGGGAGATTAGGTGGGGGGTTGGGGTGAGGTGCAGAGGGCACCTGGAAGCCCATTGCAGTAGTTCAGATGTGAGTCGTTTGGGAGGCTGGAACAGGAGAATCCAAAGTTTACCTCTCACATGGGCAACTTTGTGAGAACTTGTCTCAAAATAAAAAATTTTAAACAGAAATAGGGACATATAGCTCAGCCTGAAGGTCCTGGATTCAGTCCCAAGTACCTTGGTGGGTAGGAGGTTTATTTTAAAATTTATGAGGCATCTCACTGTGGTATGAGATGAACGAGAAAGAGTAGTGAATGGTGATTCAAGCTTAAAATTCTATTATTTTTGGTCTATAAAGGACCCTTCGTAAAGGAACAACGTTTTGATAGAAGGGGTACATTAATATCAGCTTTAAATGTGTAATAAGCCTTTGAAATCAGTTTAAGGACTTCTAAAGATCTAGAATTAGCAGAGCACTGGATGCTACAGCTACATACCTGGGAGAAATCACACCTAGATCTGCACCCTGTGTTACAGGGAGACACTTGTCAGTTCTTTTGGTCCCTGCCTACCTGGTCTACCTCTTTTTCTCATAATCTGGTAAACTTTATACCTTATCTGGAGCATGGATGTACCCTCATCCTCCTTTCTGTGCCTGAAAGCTGTCAGTGAGGACTGTGTGATGGTGTAACAGAAGCAGACGTTGGGCAGACTACGTGATGTTTGATCTTTTGGGTCCCTTCCCATACCGCTAGGTACATACACAACATTCACTTCTGAATGACAGTAAGGGAGCATCCTTTAAAACTTTGATATTAGGGCTGGGGACTTAGCTCAGCAGCATAAGCGCCTGTTTTGCAAGTGCACGGTTGTGAGTTCAATCTCCAGTACCAAAAAAAAACCAAAACCTTGTTATTTGGGGGGTTTTCACTTTAAAATATGTTAATTGAAATATGTGTTGAATAAAAATATAAAATGTCCTTGTTACTGCCTATATTCTTTCTAGAGACTGCAAAGCAAACTTCAAGAGATTACATGTCAAGGTGAAAGTAAGTTTTTTAATATAATTTGCAATTTTTTTTCTTCCCATACACCCCATGTTTTTTAAAATGTTCGATAAACTGCCTTTATTAAAGTAATAATTACATTGGTTCATCTGCATAATTGCTATTTATTTGCTTTAATATGGCTTAAATTTTAGCTTTTCAGTTGTTCATGACAGGAAAATATATTTAAACTGACATGGCTTGGTACTGCTGCCAGTGGAGTTAAATGTACAGGAAATTAGACACTGTTTACGGTTCTTGATTATCTGTTTGGGTATATTTATCTACTTGTGATTTGGTTGTGTGTAAATGAGGTACATAATTAATACCCTAAAAATTAGTATAATATGATAAATAGCAAATCAAAACTTTTAATCGGTAATAGCTAGTGTCTCTATGCTAAATTTGTACAATATTAGCTCAAAGCAGTTTAAACAACTTAGAATATTAAGTGCCTTTGACACAGAGATAAATGTTTTGGTGTTATTTGAAATTTTAAAAAACTATTAAAATTATGATAAAATATATGTAAGATAAAATCCACCACTTTTAAGCATACACTTCAGTGGCATTACATAGTTTCATGTATGAAACAACCATCATTACTATCTATCTCCCAGTTTTTTTGTCTCCCCAAATTGAAAATCTATACCCATTAAGTAGCACTTCCCATTCCTCCCTCCCCTCTCTCCGGGAACCACCATTCCACTTTGTTTTTGTTTTCTACATTTGATCACGTTGAGAAACCATACAGTGTTTGTTCTTTCGTTACTGTCTTATTTCGCTTAGCATAATGTCTTCTAGGCTCATAAATGTAAAACGTCTGCATTTTCTTCTTATGGCTGAGTTATTTTCCATTGCACATACATACTACATTCTTTTTATCCATTCATACTTTGATGGACAGTTAGCCTGCTCTCTCCTTTTGGCTAATTGTAACTAATGCTGTTATGAACATGTGTGTACAAATACCATCTCAGTCCCTGGTTTCATTTCTTTCAGGTATATATCAGAAGTGGGATTGCTAGATTAAATAGTAATTCTACTTTTAACTTTTTGAGGAATCAAGATACCGTTTTCCATAGCAGCTGTATCATTTCACCTTCCCACTAGGAATGCATAGGGCTTACAGGTTCTCCTCGTCCTCACTGACCATTTTATTTTCTGACATGGGGAAGGGGAGCTGTGAGTGGAGTGAGAGTAGCAGCTCTCCTGTTGGGGGTGAGATAGGATTTATCATTTGTAATTTTGATTTGCATTTCTCTAATGATCATAATGTTGAACATATTTTTATTTTCACTTTTTGGCCATTCGTTTATCTATTTTGGAGAAATGTCTATTCAAGTCCTTTGTTCATTTTTGAATCAGGTTGTTTGCTTTAATATTGCATGACATTTTCTAAATAGCTTGTCTGAAAGTCAGAGAAGTCCCTTGATAGGTGGATTTTAGTTTATCCTGCCTCTTTAACACCACATTATTCTTTCATCCCTTGGCCCATGCATCCCTTTACTGCACTTTTACCCTAATTCTCTCTAGATAATTTATATTTTTATGACTAGGTCAGAGAGAGTAGAATCTGTGTTGTACCTTGAGCACCTTGAATTATACTGAATCTTTTTTGAAACCTTAGTGAACACTTGATTGACTTCTTTATTGATTATCTAGGCATGTAACTATTACATTTAAACCATCAGTATATATCCAATTAATTACATTTATTGTACTTTAACATTTTACTTTTTAAACTTAATGTTCTGGGAATAATTTTGCAGACAATACATAAAAGCGTGATAGAAAAGTATGGAGACATATTTGCCACAATGATTTGTAGGTGGTATGTCTAGAAAAGCCTATGAGAATACATTTTCCAGTAATAGTTTCCTAGCCAGTCTAGTAATAGCCATCTGCTTTCTGTTCAATTTCCACACTATTGTTGAGAATTTTGAAGCATTTGCTAGTTGCGAGACATTGTGCTTAGTTCCTTTGGGCTACACATAGATGCCTAAAATACAGCCCTTCATTTCTTGAAGAACTACAGTTTTATGAAGGAGACATTTACATTTACACATGAACAAAACAAGTCAAGGGGAACGTTCATCTGTAGTGAGAATGGCAAAGGAGCATGGAAAATGAGAAGACTATTGGTAGCAACCAGTGGGTCAGAGTTTCATAGGTGGTGTGACTTTTAAGTCTAAAATAGGAAGAGGAGTTTATTAGGCAGAGCAGGGTAAGGGTCACCTAGGCTGAGGAGGACATAAGTATTGTGCCTGGGTAGGAACCTCAGAGATTAGCAAGTGATGTGGCAGTGCCAGAGCACAGAGGGCAAGAAAATGCACCTAAATCCTTACTGTTACTTAGGGTCAGAGGCTGGCTCACATTCCTTGTTTAAAAATTGGGTATCTTTGATTGTTTTTGTGGAAGGAAGTGTTCAGTTTGGATTTGTGCTTAGGAAAACCCTAGTAAATACGTGAGACAAAGTCTGGAAATCAGTGAACAGACTGTCTCAGGGACATGGGCATGTACACAGAGCTCACTGGAGTAAAAGTAGTGAGCACGTGCATTGAAGGAGAATCAACAAAATTAGCACCTGTGTATGTGGAATTAAAGAGAAGGAAGCATCAAAGGTGATGAAGATTGTGAACTGCTTGACTTAAAGATGATTCCATTACCTTAGCTTGGAAAAATAGGGGGAGGAGCTGATTTTAAATGAGTAAAACTGGGTTTTGCATGTATAATGTTCAAAGCACACACAGGATACCCACTTGGACATTGTGTCTTAGGATCATTTGAAAATTCAACTTGGAGATTGTGAATGAAATAAAGGTTGAAATGTATTTGAAAGTTTTTAACAAAAACACAAGAGTTAGGATTGCAAGAATAACTGAAATCAGTGAAAACTGAAAAGAACCTAAGAATATCTTGGGGGAAATCACTACATTTAAGAAATACAAATAGAGATGACAGAGCAAGACAGGTGAAGGACAATCTCTGCTGAGCAATCCATACATGATTCCCATAGCTAAAACATATTCAGATGTTAAGTGTGGTATGCTTTATGTATATGTTCAATGCTTTAATGCCAAGCATTTACATAGATCTATTAAACCTCAGTATCAGGTCTTCTGAATGATTATAAAATCAAAAACCAAGGCTATGCAAAGGAAAAAGTTTAATTTTTCTCAAAAAACTCTTAAGATTATTAATAACATATCCTTAGTGATGTTTGTACTCTTTGTGAATCTAGATATCAAAAAGGACCCCTCACTGAAGGATGTTGAAGATACCATGGTAGAGACAATTGCTCTTTGCCAGAGAAATTCTCATAATTTGAACCAGAAGCAGCGAGAGGTAGGCAAGTGACTACTTAGGCATTTAAAAGCCTGTTCTCTCCTCAAGCTAGGAATTCATTCCATTTCCATTGCCCTCTCAGCTACCAGAGTTTAATTCAGCTGGATTTTAATCACTTTTCAGTGTTCCCAGGAGTGTAAGACTCCTGACACTATTATGAGTGTCTGGCCTCTTTCTTCTCACAAAGGGTTTGTGTTCTTAGATTCAACTATGCTACAAAATGTAAGGTATGTGAATACTACATGTCCCTGGTGTCTCTGCACTGAGACTTTGTGTATTCCACATAACGCTACTATGGCTACGTGGTCATTTATCATCTTTCTCGTCCCTGTGGATGAAAGTCAGCATGAAGCACTGGAGCAGAGCCCGCTAGGACTACAGAGACAGCTGAGAAAAGGTTAAAGAAGACTGTGATATAGTAGTGCTCAGCCTTGGCTACACATTAGAGTCACCTGGGGAACTCTGAAAACTCTCATTGTTCAGAATGCACCCATATCCACTAAATGAATGGGCTGGGACTCAGTCATCAGTGTAAGCTCCCAGATGCATCAAGAAAGAAAATAAAACTGAAAGAAGAATAGAAAGTACCTGGTGCAGGCGGGCATGACAGCAGCAAGTCAGAAACTGTAGTGAGATGTGATTGACAGCTAAGCTCTGTGATGGCTTTAAGATGTGATGTTGTATCAGAATGTGGCATCACTCATCTGTTCCTGTCCCTCCAGGGCACAGGCCTCTGACATCATACCACCTGGCATCTTTCTATCGCCTGGGTCTCTGGAAGAGGTTAATTTATCATCAGTAGTTAGCTGTATATGTTACAATGAAAATGACAAATCTCAGATTTCTGTTACGAAATGGGTAAATGTCTCACTTTTGTCAAGGATTTTTCAAGGTCATAAATTTTGAAAATTCTTTAAAATATAAATTGTGCATAACAAACACATTTGCATCTAAATGTGATTTTTCTTTATTAAAAAACTTTTTCATGAAATGATACATATTCATTTTTTAAAATCATGCAGTACAGAAAGTTACACAGAAGGATTTTTAAAAAATATTACAATATATTCATTCCATTACCCTCATTGAGGTTATAACTTTTTTTTTTTTTTTGTACTGGGGATTGAACTCACAACCTCATATTTCCCAGGCAAGTGCTTAGCCACTGAGCTAAATCAAGATTATAACAATTATATTCTTTTCTCTATGCATAGTTCCCATACTTGTTTAGTCCTTTAAAAAAAATGGATTATAGGGCTAGGAATTTAGCTCAGCAGCACAGTGCCTGCCTGGCAAGCACGAGGTCCTGAGTTCAGTTCCCGGTAACAAACAAAACAAAACAGATTATAAGCTTAGTACCCAAGTCCTTTTACTATGATTTTTTTTTCCTCCTGAGTTTTTGTCAGCTGGTTGTCTTTGGATGTGTTTGAATATGGTGGTTTTGACAGAGAAGCACAAAAGGTTAGGATTCCTAAAGTTATGTTTATACATGTATAATGCTAAGCTTTGCGAAACTGTTTTAATTCATTCATCTCCTCTATGGTACATTTTTGACATCTTCACTTGGAAATTTTAAGGAAAAAGGAAAATTATTAATATATTTTATTATATAACATTTTAGGGTTACATAAAGTAAAATATATCTCAGTTCATAGATATTAGCAATAAAGTTAAGCATAAAATCCATCACCTCCAGAACTGTAAAATTTATTTGACTGTAATTGAACTCAACCAAAGACAGGTTTTTGCCACTTTTTTTTTTTTTTAAATCCAAATGTGCTGAGTTGGAATTTGTTTTATTAATGATGCTAGATGTTAAGCCTCTTTCTGTCCTTTGAAATTCTCCCTCCTCAAGATTATCATTACATCACTTACTGACTGCGAATATAAAAAGTCTACTTACAAGAGCTGTCTGTCTCTCCTTGCCTTACACACACACACATGTGAACACACAAACATACACACAGGTACATGCACACACACACACGCACATGTACAAATCTCTTTCCCTCCTCCCACTACAGCTGGTTTCTGCTTTATTTCTGAACAAGTTTCATTACACCAGCAGAAGTATTTGAACATTCATTTTTATGTCAATACTGATTTTTTGAAAATGCTAGACTGGTTTTTTCATAATACCAAACATTAAGTTTCAGATATAGTAGTGATTGTTTGCTTTGTTTCTCTTTGATTTCTTTTGTTCTTGTATTGAAAAGTAAGAAGGAGCTATTGCCACAGACCCTACAGTAACCAGAAAATTTGAAATGTTCTAAAGCTTGATAATGAATTACCCTTAATATCTCCTACCAAAAATTCCATCAGAAGATTTACTATTAAGGAGTATTTCCTTAAAGCTAGATCCCAGGGAGATGGGTTGTCAGTCCTTTCCCATGTAGAATCTCTGGCCTCCCTTTGCAAAACTTTTTTTGTTGCTACTGGGGATTACACATAACAAAGGACAAAGGCTCTTTTATACATGGAATTCCTTGAAAAGAAAACTGTTTGCTGTGTATTAGGAGAAAGTAAGTCAGGTTCAGGTGTGCTGTTCTCTGAGGAGGCAGGATTGCTAGTAAGGAGGGTTGTTTTAATCTGTGGGCTTTTAGAGTCATCCCAGGTGAAATGTTAAGAATCAGCATTAAAGAGTAAGGAAGTAAAACTATTTAAAGGGCTCTACCATATATTTAGGTTTAAAGTGGAAATTTAGTGAAAGAGAAACTCCCCTACTTAGGGTCTAAACACACCCAAGAGCCTTTACCATTACACCCTGCTTTCCTGTCTGCCCCTTAGAAAAAGAGGAGATGATGAATTGTCTGAATTAAACAAAATTTAAAAGTCAGATTTCTAACCAAATGTAAAAACCAAACAATAAAAATTAGGTATGCCACATATCTAACTACGGGAGACCATAATACTGAAATAAATGATGTGGTTGTAAAAACAAGTTGAAGTAGGCAACTAAAAAGTCAGTTAAGTGAAACTAAGACTAATGTGCAGGATTAAGAGTTCATGAGTACTGGTTAAAATAAATGGAAATTTCATTAAAATAAGGAATTGGTGAGGCTATAACACAGTTAAAGCAAGTATTTTAAGAACCTAAAAAAATGCAGAGAAGTTAGCAGTATAAACTCTTGGCCCTCACCTCAGGTGGGGCATCCTGGTAGAGTTCTGTGGTGTGAGACACCCGGTGGGGTGGTACTGAGGACTTTTAGTCTGCCTTGGCCTTAAGCCACTTTCATATCCTCATTGCTCATCAGCTCTGCAGGAGGGGGTGGTGGGCACAGGATGTACCCTCATCTGAAAATGACCGCTCTGGGCCTGCCCTGTGTTTGCTGACATTTTTTCATGTCTCCTGCATGTTTGCAGCATCCCAAGATGATTTACACTGTTTAAGTGTTTTGGCTTGATTTTTACAGTAAAGATTTTTTCAGAACACTTAGGAAGAACACTGAACTTAGAGTCAGACAACTGATTTACTGCAGTATGATCTTTGGCAAATTCCTGAATTTCTCTAAACTTCAATTTCTCGCCACAAGGGGAAATAATACCTACTCATAAGGTTATTATGAGATTGAAATGAAAAACTATACATAAGACATTTAATATAGTGCCTAACATAATATAAATGGTAGATCTCACTCTGGGGATGGTGGTACATGCCTATACTCCCCGCACTGTGGAGCCTGATACAGGTTCTAGGCCAGGCTAATAGTAAATTCTGGACTACATAGCAAGACCATGTCTCAAAACAAAGTAAAGCAAAGCAAAACAAAAGGTAGATCTGTTGGTGAAGTTAATAGTGTTAATTGAAATTATCTTTCACTTCCTGGTCTGTGGTGACTTAGGAAATACAAAATAATTCTTGATATAGGAAAAATCTTCAGATCACTTTCATTCATTTATCTTGCTTAATATTGCTAAAGAAAAAATAGAGGCCCTCACCTCAGGTGGGGCATCCTGGTAGAGTTACTTTCTTTTTTTTTACTTTTTACTCTTTTTCTATCAAATAGTCCCTCCTTTGTTCTCTTAGCTGGGGGGGCTATTTAGTCCTTTTTATCAGTACATGAGGTTATTTAGACCTTGTCAATATATGTTTATACCAGAGTAGGTAAGAACCTAGCAGAAAGTTTCCCTGGCTTTTTTGAACCTCCTTTCCCTAAGACACGCAGCTTCGTAGTTCCAACTCTTCTATTTCCTAAGGCTTTTACGGTTAAGATGTCTCTTTTAACTGTGTTCTCAACCCCCTACTCCCACTCCCAGAATTAGGGATAAAACCCAGTGCTTTTGTGCATGCTAGGCAAGTACTGTACCAGTGACCTACACCCTTAACCCTCTTTAGCTTATCGTGAGGCAGGGTCTCACTGTTGCCCAGCCTGGTCTTGAACTTGTAATCCTCCTGCCTCCACCTCCCAAGTAACTGGAATTACGATTGTGTGCCATTACATTGCCCTGGTCTTTACTTTTTATTGTCTTTTCTCTATCAAATAGTCCCTCCTTTCTTCTCTTAGAAGTTTTACCAAGAGTTATACATCAGAAATACATTTCAGGCTGTAAAACTCCATGCTGATCAAACAGTAACAGAGAATTTTGGTTTCTCTTTGGTTGCCTCTGATGTCACAGGCACTCTGGTTTCCATTGCTGGAGGCCATGATGGCCCCTCAGAAGATGTCCGGGGCAGCAGCACCGCACCTGCACTCTGAAGGTAAGTTCATTGGAACTGCGGTGACTCGGCCAGTTTACATCAGACCTGTCATTCTCGGATTTTTCCCAATAGCACATTATTTTCTTTAATAAAACCATATTGTAGTATCAATCTCATCCTTCAGGTTTAATTCTTTTTGTTATCACATATGTAGTTTGTCCTGAATAATACTGTTTTTGCAGCTTATCAACAGTTAATTTTAAAATATCAAACTGGCTTTGGTTACCTTAGTTTCTAAGAAGGTAACTAAGTCTACTATTTTCTACACTTACAGGAAAAACTGAAAACCTGTATTTTAAACTAACCTTAATTTCAACATTTTGTTGCAACAGCTCTGAAATCTTTGACCATGCAAGTTCTCAACAGCATGGCGGCCTTTATTGCCCTTCCCTCAATCTTGCAGAGAATCTTACAGGTGAGCTAAAAGGGTAAGGGGTTATGTGTTGGTTGATTTCAGCTAATATTTTACTAGTAATTGGGTTGATAATTAAATGGATCTCAAACTTCTGCAGCTACTTTGGGACATTTGCTAAATATCTAATTTATGACCTTAATCCTTGAATGTTTTTCTTGGCATGAATTTGCCTGACACAAGCTTGTGGTGTCCATTTAGGGTGTATAGTATTCAGCAAGTAGTCACTGGTTCCTTGGGATTCAGATCCATGAGCTTCCTAGTATTGTCTTTTGCGAGAAAATTATCATTTATTCCGGCTGATGACACTTCAGGTCAAAAATAAATCTAAAAATTAATATAGACATTTTGTAGTCATTGGTTGTTATTCAGGTTTTCTAACTCATTCTAAAACTCTTTTTATGTTCAAGATTCATCTTTAGCCCTAAATTCCTGGTGGGTTTTTGTCCCGAGTCTTTATAGGAAATATCATCTCTGCCGTGTTCTTCAGCAAAAAGCCTGAACCACCTCAATTTCATCAAAAAGAGAACACTAAAAATACACTAAGATATATTTTTAGAAAAACCTGAGAGTGTTCTTGAGGAAACAGCAGAAGTTATACATAGAATCCATTTTGTCTTCCCTTGCTGTATGCATTATGGAGACATAAAAAAAAAAAAATCAAACAGTATTCATTACAATGCCCTTGATTATTATAACTTACAAATGATTTTTATGAAGGGAAAATGTCCCTATCAGATCTCCTTTAGGATTCCTTAAGTGCTACTTCCCCCGTGGTATGAAGCTCCTAGGCCTTTCCTAGTAAAAAGCGCTGTACCCAGCAGTGTCTGTCATCACACTGTCAGTAAGTGTGCTTACACACAGTGCCACATGTGGAATAATTCCTCCGTATAGACTGCTTCTCATATTCCTTTTAAAATGCATTAATCATAACATTTTAATCAGATATAAAGCAATATCTCCATAACACAGGAATACTTTACCAAGTAAATTAGAGAAAATGAAAACTCTGAAAGCAAAAAGTTAGCCAGGCATGGTGGCACACTTGGGAGGCCAAGGCAGGAGGATCACTGTGAGTTCAAGGACAACGTGGGCTACTTAGACCCTGTCTCAAAAAAACAAAAATAAGTAAATCAAAGCTGAAGTAGGTTGTACAGTTTGTGTCTGGGGGGTCCCATCAAAGCCTCATGTGGTCATGGAGGGCAGGGTTTTTGGAGGTGAGTGGATCTAGAGTTTGTGATTGATTCATTGTGTAATGCTGAGGTTATGGTTATGAGTGCTACACCCACCTTGGGGTGGGTAACCTGCATACAATCCAGGACAGAGAGTCCTCTCGTGCTCCCCTCTTTTTGCTCTTGCTGCTGTTGCTGTCTTCTGCTGCCTTGAAGTATTGCCGCTGTGCCATGCCACCTTACCTTGGAGCCAGCTGATTGTGGACTGAAACCAGCACAAACTGTGAGCTAAATAAAAGTTTCCTGCCTTCATTTTGGGTGTCAGGTGTTTTGTCTGCGCAATGAGAGGAAGGAAACCAAGGCAGTTGTCTCTCATTGTATACATTTTGCTTGTGATGTGCTTTAATCACACATTATAATACATTAGTGTTTTTCCCTTGGAAAAAGCATGTGATTTTCTTTTAAATTTTTGTATTTCAACACGTCTGAAGCATTTTGATAACTGAAAATCTCTTTCCTTGAGTTGTAATAGCATTTGTTATTAATTGTTTTCTTATCGGTTTCTAGTTTCAGGGGTTATTAACTCCACACTAATCCAGAGAGTATGCTATTTGCCTTACAGAAACTTTCATTTTATTCAAGGTATTTTCACAGTGATCTTGTGAGGTAGGAAGGGTACTGTACAGATTTCTGCTGGCAAAGGAGGAAACTGAAAGGTAGAGAAATTAAAAGTCCAGTCCACTATTAGTGCAGAATCTGGAAAACCCCCAGTTTCCCATTTCCTAATTCATTTCCTACGTTATTTAAGCTTTTCTCACTTGATTCAGCCTCTGTACTTTTCAAAGAGTTAGTCATCAATATCTTTATTTATTACCTACTCGTATGTAGATGAAAAAGATAGTTCTTACCTCAGGAGAGCCAGAAAAGCCAAGTGTGGCAGTACACACAATCCCAGCCACTCGGGAGGCTTTGCAAGTTTGAGGTTAGCCTATGCAATTTTGCAAGACCCTGTCTCAGACAGACAGACAGACAGAGAGAGAGAGAGAGAGAGAGAGAGAGAGAGAGAGAGAGAGAGAAATGGGATATAGCTGAGTGGTAGGATGCTTACCTAGCACACATGAGACCCTGAGGTTAGTTTCCACTCTGGAGAAGAGGGGTCAGGGGGGGGAGGAAGAGAGAGGGAGAGAAAAAGAGATCAGTTGATGAAGAAGAGAACAGTAACACAAGAAGTGCATGGAGAAGATGTACAAAGAGGATTCAGGACTCATGAGCCAGCAGAGGAGACAAGTGTGTGGAGAAAATCCTGACAGCATTTGAGTTCCCTCTGTCAATTTCTAAGGCTTACCTGCATTTCTTTGCTAGAGTCCTTG
The DNA here is from genome assembly GCA_004027455.1 of Hydrochoerus hydrochaeris. Classification (NCBI taxonomy): domain Eukaryota; kingdom Metazoa; phylum Chordata; class Mammalia; order Rodentia; family Hydrochaeridae; genus Hydrochoerus; species Hydrochoerus hydrochaeris. Next base: position 324,548 of record PVLA01000978.1, read on the forward strand.
AAACATGTTAGTACCTTTGCAATAATTATCTTTTTTGAATAAGTTAGATTGAGTTGGATTTTTGAACATATATAGCCAAAGGAATACTAGAAAAATTAAGTATCTGAAACAGACCAGAGAATTTGGAAAGATTTCCTGGGGGAAAGATATCTGAGTTGAATCTTAAAGAGCATAAAGGAATCAGAAAAAGAAAGGAGATATGATTATTCTAAGCACAAAAAGCTCTCTATTAAAGATGTCTAGGTGAAAACATGGAACATTTGGGGAGCTGCAACTGTTTGTGTATGCTCAGAATGTAAGACAGGAATAAAGGAGATCACTGAACTGCAGTTTTAGAGATAGGCAGGGACTGTGTCCATAATTGCTTTGTAAACCATGGTAAAGACTTTTGATTTTATTCTGAAAATAAGTTGTCATTAAGATTTTTGAGCAAAGAAATGATGCAACTAGGTTTCTTTTTAGGAAGATCAGTGTGCGATGCAGAGGAAATGGGAAGAAATCAGGACTGAAGGCCGTATAAATGGTGATAGGAGGTAATTGGTACTCAGAGTTCGTTAGTTGGGTTACAAAGAATGCAGAAGAGATGACAGATTTTGAAATGACTTGGCTGGAAGAATCCACTGGACTTCAACTGTTGTAGGGGGCACACAATGATGCAAGGGGCACACAGAGAGCTTAGTTGGTCTCCCAGCTTCAGGTTCATGTGGGTGATGGAAAGCAGACTGTAAGACTGGAATTTTGAAGAGTGAATAAGAAGGGGGATCCATACTTGGGAGTCATCAACATCAGCATGGTAGTTAAATTCTTGAATCTAAATCAGCTTTGTGAGGAAGTGCTAGGAGAGCAGAAGGCCAGGATGGAGTTCTAGGAAATATTTAAGTCTGCTCGATTTACCTATTTTTATTTCATATTAGAACATACAGCCCTTGAGAGAGAAGCCTACTGCTCGCCTCATACCACTGTATCACCTCACCTAGCCCAGAGGTGCCAGGCAGTACGTCCTCAGTAAATCTTTCTCGAATGAGTAAAAACCAAGAATGGAATCATTCCCCCTCTAGCCATGATGGAATAAAAGAGGCTGAACTTAACCCTCCTGCTAGAGACAGCCCAAAATTAAACAAAATATGCAAAATAGTGGTTTTCAAAAATAATAGTAGCAGCTATCATACAATAAAGCTGAGTGATTCCTGAGAAGCAGGAAACAAAATGTGCCCTGCTGGTGATCAGTGTGGTCATTTTTACAAAGTTAAAGAGCTGGGTGTGATGGCACAGGCTTGTAATCCCAGCACTCAGGAGACTGAGGCAGGAGAATCATTGTGAGCTCAAGGCCAGCCTGGGCTACACAGTGAGTTCAAAGTAGCCTGAACTACATATCAAGACCCTGATAATGAGAAGCGACCTGCATTTCCTCTCATCGCAGCTCATGAGAACTGAGAACCAGCTCTCCCAGATTATTACCCTAGCTATTCATGTAGCTGTTAGTCTATTAACAAGAGGAACATAGAAGTTTTACATTCAGGAACACCTTGTTCAGTAGAGGATGGCAGTAAAGTACAGGGCAAGAACTGATGACTTGGTAATGTCTGTTGACAGATCCCAGGGCTCCTTCTCCCCTTTCCTGTAGCTGTCACACACTCCTCTCCCGGAGTCCCAAGGAGAAGAGGGGTCTTGTTCTTGAGGCACTGAGTGATCTGAGAGAAACAACACACACACACACACACACACACACACACAGCGCTTCCCTCAAGGGAAAAGCCACTTCCCGACTCTGTGCTGAGGAGCATCAGTCCACAGTTACAGTGCTAGATTTATAGAAAAATTGCACAGCAAGTCCAGAGACTTCCTACTACTCATTCTTTCTGTCTCAATGGTTTCCCCTCATATTAGCATCTTATATCAGTGCAAACATGTTACAATTCATTAACCAGTGTTGTGCATTATTGTTAACTAAAGCCCATAATTTACATCAGGATTCACCCTTTAATAGTATAGTTCTGTGTGTTTAGACAGATGCATAATGTCATTCATCCATTGTTACAGTATCACACCAAATAGTTTCACCGCACTAAAAATCACCTGTGCACCAACTCATCATCCTCCCTGCTCTGATCACTTGGCAACCAGTTTTATTTTTAACTCTCTCTACAGTTTTACCTTTTCCAGAATATAATAATTGAAATAATAATTTATACTGCCTTTTTTCTATGTAGCAATCTGGATTTATGTTCTTTCATATCTTTGTCCTTCAGTAGTTCATCTTTTCTCAATTGAAAATTTTATTAAGATATTTGAATATTCATACACAGTTGTAAGAAAAAAAATCAGCACCATTGTTCACTTTGTGCGGTGTTCCCCCATGGTGACACTTTGAGAAACTATAGTATAATCAGGAAACCAAGATATTAGCACATACAGCGGAGCCATCTTCATTAGGGTTCCCCGGTTGTACTCACTTGTTCGTGCACAGTAGGTTCTGTGGTAGATGCCATCACAGAGCAAGGGCATGAGTACCAGAGGAAGCAGTCCCATCACCAGACCCACTAAAGGAAGAAGTGGCCCATCTGACTCTTTCTTAACAACCCTTTCATGAAAACAAATTCAAGATCTCTTCAAAGCTACCTATTTCCAAGGGTGGTGCCCCAATAACCTAAATGCCTCCCAGGAGGCCCCACAGCTTAAAGGTCCTAACACATCCCCATACTGCCACCCTGGGGACCAGAGTTCCAGCACATAAACTCCTTGAAGGATAAAACACATCCAAACCAGAGACAAGAAATTTTCTTATTACATTGACTAGGATTTCGAGTACAATACTGAGAAGGTGTGATAAGGGGATATCCTTGTCTTGTACTTGATATTAGGGGGAAGTTGAGGAAATTTCCATTTATTTCCAATTCATGGGAAGTTTGTTTGTTTGTTTGTTTAATCATGAATGAGTATTAGATTTTTAAGCACCTTTTCTGCATCTACTGATGTGATAACATTTCTTTAGCCTATCAATGTGTATTACATTAGTTGACATTTGAATGTTGAATCAAGCTTATACATCAAGGATAAATCTAACTTTTTATATACTATTGAACAGAATTAATTGGATGATTTTTTTTGTTGATGATGTTTTCAATTTACATATATGTAAATTAAAAGTTTTCCCTTCTTGTAATGTCTTTGCCTGATGTTGGTATTTGGATGATGCTGGCCTCATGGGATGAGTTGGAGACATTCCTTCTGCTTCTATTTCTGGGTTAGGTTGTAGAGTATTGGTGTACTTTCTTCCATAATTGCTTGGTAGAATTCTTCATCATTTTCTTAAGCATTCCCATTTTGTTTGTTTGTTTGTTTGTTTGTTTGTTTTGAGACAGGGTCTCATTATGTAGTTCTGGTTGGCCTTGAACTCATTATATAGCCCAGGCTGGCCTCAAACTTGTGGCAATCCTCTTGCCTCAGCCTCCTGAGTGCTGGAATTACAGATGTGCACCACCATGCCTGGCAGCATTCCCAGTGTTTAACCCACTTTAAATCCTTTTCACTAGAACATTTCCTGGAGTATTTTGAGAAATAAGTTTTCTCCCCTGCCTCCTCACCCTCAACCCAGCCCTGTTCTTCCAACTCTAAGCCCTTCAATTCCTGTCTCTATAGTGGCTCATGTCCTAAACTGTGTGTTGCTTAAAACCAGACACTATATATGTTGTATACTATTTTGTCTCCAGCCCTAAACACAGTGCCTAGAAGATAGTATTGAGTAGTTCTCAAAAGTTTATAAAGCACTTTGTGTTCATTATCTTTTAAAAAAAAAATCTTGGTACATACTAAGTAACAGCATCCTCACACTTCTGGTGAGGAAAGTGCCACTCAGGAAGATTAAATGACTTGCCTTAGTTTATTCAGTTACTAAACTGGAATTGCTGGAACATTAAGCCAGCTCTTCCTAATTCTAGTTTCAGGTCTTCTGTACCTAACATGACTCAAAGTTTTTTTCATATTCACCTATATTAGGTTTCTTGGGAAGAATTAGAGAGTGATAGTTATTTAGATACTTAGATAAATTTTAAAGATAATTTTCCAGAAGAGAAGTTCATATGGTAAAGTCTCAGAGATCTTCTTCATGTCTACATGTTTGTACCAACTGATATCTGGGATGTCAGTTATACAGGTTTCTCCAATGAATATTAGTTTATAAGCAAAGGAGAATTTTTAAGGACCCATATTTTTGTCATGTACATTGGTCTTCATTCTATTGCAAAAGTAATTCTTAGTGTCTAAGAAGCCCTTTATGTTTCTTCCCAAGGGAATGAAAGCAAACAAATTATGTATAGGACATTGTTCATATTTCAAAATAATGGCCATTTTATAAAGATTTTCATTTTAAAACAAATTACATACCTACATGATGCAATAAGTACCAGAAACATTAGGAAAAAAACAGTAATCACCTTTTTCTAGTGTGCATTTGGAAAATTTTATGTAGGGTACCAGATGTGCCCCTTTTTCATAGTTTACAAACAAGTTAAAGAAAAAACTCAGCAGTTACTCATTGGTAAAGGATCTAGCTGACATCTTTGGAAAATACTTTGAAGAGTTAGTAGATTGCATACATGCTGTGCTGGAAGCCTTGTGCTCACTTTCGCATTCTATAATTTATATGCTGTCTCAGCATGAGGTAGTTTTCATAGTTTTGCTTTTAAATTATGTATTTAAAGTAAAATGTACTGAGATATATATATATACATATATATATGTATATATATATATATACATATATATATGTATATATATATATATACATATATATATATATATAGAGAGAGAGAGAGAGAGAGAGAGAGAGAGAGAGATCCTATAAAGATTGTTTTTCCTAGAGTTGAACCTTTTGAGACATCTTTATTATCCAAAGTACTCTTGTCATAAATATATGCCAGAGCTACAGGTACTTAATATTGGATGCAGATATCATAGTAGCTGTTATAATAGATTTCTTGACAGTAAGATATTACACTATCCATTAATACTTTAAGAAATAAGTGCACTGACTGGGAGCTTGACCAAAGGATAGTTAAAAAAGATGGAAAAGCACTAACATAGTTCTGTTTTTATGCAAGAAAAACAAAAGGAAGCATGTGACAGGTGTATATCCTGAATTGTTTTTCTAGAAAGGACTTATCTGAGATATTCATAATTTTGTCTTTTGTAAGTACCACAGTCTCATGCCATTCCTCTATTTTTAGCCTAGAGATGTAATCTATCTGTGAAGCAAAATTTTTCTATTAAGCTTACCTGACTTGAAGCCTTATCCTAAGTTTGTTAATTAGTGCACAGGACAGAGTTATTGTGTGCCTTACATTTCTTCAGCCTAACTCAGTAGCTTAAGGACCAGAGGAACATGTGGCAGACAGCTCTGTGCCCCTCCAGGCAAGCTCAGCATAGTGAAAACTAAGCTTCATTATTAGAAACTGCACCGCCCAAGCTTTATGAGCCATCCGGAGCCCACAGGAGCTAAATAAGCCGATCCTGAGCGGGTTCTGCAGGTTTTTCCTGCTTCCATAACCTTTTATGTTTCTGAACTCACAATTAGTCTTAAATACCAAAATTTTACCAGCCTTATTCCCTACAAAGTAGCCAGAAACAGTACCCATATTTTCCAGTAATCATTAGTTTATTTGATTACCCATATTTTCCAATAAAAATTTAATGGCTTGTATGTCTGTGCTTGGGAGGCCAGTATACACATGGGAAACCCTTACAAATGTGGTTTCTGAAGTACCGAAGTTCAAATACGAGTTTATCTGCTTAACAGTTCTGTGATTCAGAGTTTACTTAACCCCTCTAGGCCTCAATATTTTCATTCATTAAAGTTGATGAAGGACTAGGGCTTAGTACTACACACCTATAATCCCAGCACTCTGGGGAGGCTGAGGTAGAGGGATCACCAGTTTGAGCCTACCCTAAGCATCTTAGTTACTTGGTGAGAGCCTTTCACAAAATAAAAAGGTCAGGGCACATAGCTCAGTGTGCTGGTCCTGAGTTCAAGCTCCAGTGCTATGAAAAAAAAAAAAAAAAAGTTGGAGAAATGTAGTGACATAGTAAACCCTGTTATCACTCAGGGTCTGTGGGGATTGGTTTCAGACCTCTTGAAAATACCAAAATCTGTGGATGTGCAAGTCCCTTATATAACATGGCATAGGAATTTTGCATCCCTCTGTATATCTTCCTGTATACTTTAGTTACTGCTAGATGACTTTCAATACCTAGTACAATGTAAATGCTGTGGGAATAGTTGTGATATTCTATTGTTTAGGGAATAATTATAAGGGAGAAAGTCCATACATGTCTGGTATAGTTGTACTTTTTTCCAAATAGTTTCAGTATGGGTGAGTTGAATTCATAGTTGCAGAACACACAGATACAGAGGGCTGTTTATATACAATGTTTAGCACTATATGTCGCATATACTACCTATTTAATAAATAGCTACTTTAAGCGTTATTATATATAATTGGATTCCTCTCCAGCATGGAAAATTCATTTTTGTGACACATAACTTCATATAAAAGTAAAGGAATAGACTTAACATGCTCATTTATTAGCAGTTTCTAAAATTATAATTATCAGTCTAGTCAAAGGTACAGCAAAATGAGCACATAGATATGCTGATGGAGATAAAAACTGCATAAGAAAATTTTGAAAGAGCAATTTGGCAATATATATTTATAGCCATAAAATGCTCTTTGAGTCTGTAATTCCCTTTCTAGAAACCTTTTTTAAAAAAAAAAGTATAAGAGATTCAGACAAAGATTTATAGCCACTAGCATTTAATAATTTGTGGGGTTTATGTGAAAGGAAAATATAAATGCTTAACCTCAGAAAATGATTAAATACATTGTGGTATTTTCGCACGATTCATACCCTACAGCCACTAAGAAATATTTGGTGATATGGGAAAGTATTTACAGTACACCATTAAGTTTAAAAAGATGTAAAGATATTATGTAAAATATTCAAATTTTATATACTAAGAAATACATCTTTTCTTGCCTCCAGAAATAAGACCAGAAGAGTATACATCAACATGCCAATAGTTTATCTCTGGAAAGTTAGATTTCAGTTTTTAGTTTTTGTGGGGGTTTCTGTTTTGTTTTTGTGTGGGCTTTTGTTGTTGTGTTGTTGTTTGTTTTTGATACACTTGGTTTTCCAGATCAAACATAGTAAGCAAGTTACGTGGTACACCTAAGGTAGAAGAGCAAAGGAGAAAAGATTGGGGTTCTAGGTGTCTGTGGTTTATCAGGAGGGACTTTATTGAACAAATTTTTAAAAACTGTAAGCTGTGGTTTTAGGTCTTGCTTGTTTCCAAAACTGTTTCCATCTTAGTTAATTTGGGCCAGGGTGTGTATTAAACATGTAGGAACCTTGTTAGAAAGATTCTGGTATTTCTGAGTACATTGGTGTGGTGTAGCTGATAAGAAAGAACCCTAAGAAGACTTGATATTTAATGTAAAGCAGAGGGAGTATCTCTGCTTTACATTACAAAACTAGGATGAAGGTTGGATTAGACTTGTAAAGATTATTGAGGAAATTTAGATAACCTAAATTTTACTTTTCCAAAATATTTGAGGTGTTCAGAGAGATTCATGTGCATTTCCAGTGAAGAGTTCATGGAAGAATAAATATCTTTTAACTGTAAAATAATACTTGAGTATTTTTCAGTATTTTATATCTTAAGGTAACTTTATAGTACCAAGATTCATTAACAAAATTATGATTTTTTAAAATTAGGATCCAGTTTACGGGAAAGGAAAACTTGGAGAAATCCAGGGCCTTATTCTGGGAATGTTAGATACCTTTAACTATGAACAGGTAAGTAAACTATTTGTTGTATCTGAATCTGTCTTAAGATAGAAAAAAAAAACTGTATATTCTTTGCATTGCTTTGCTTGCCCCCTCCCTTTTGCTTCTATGTTTTTCATCTAAAAACACCACTTATTTACTGGAAGTTAGGGAGGTTATGATATATATGTATTTTTCCCTATTTTTAAATTTCTCTTGACCTTAATTCACACACACATACACATACAACAGAATATGGAACTGCATCTATTTGAGATTCCAGATTTACTTTATTATTTTTTACTCATTGGCAGTGAGGCCAGTATCTTCTTCCCAAAATGGCAGTATGAGAAACTTTCTAGAAAGCATAATTGATTACAAAGTATTTCCTATCAAAAGGAAGGATCACTGTGAATATACAAAATTGTAAAATAAAGCTAAGCATTCTTTCAGATATTCTGAAATATTTCATTGTCAGTAACCAAAAATGGTTGTTAGTTTTCCCTTAGCTTAAAATTACTTGTAAGGGGCCGGGGGTTTAGCTCAGAGGGCTGAGTGCCTACCAGGCAAGTGCAAGGTCATGAGTTCAATTCCCCGTACAAAAAAAAAAAAGTTACTTGTAACTTTAATTCTCTGTTCTTGTGGAGCTTATTTGTGCCTGTTTGGTATGAAGACCTTTTCCTTAGGAAAGATATCATTTAGACATGTTTGGTACAGTGTTGGCTATTTTAAGACTCTTAGAAAAGAAAAACAAACCAAAAAGGAAAAAAAAAAGAAAGAGAGAACTTCCCTTGGATGTTGTAAGAGTTGGGTTTGCCAAGCATAGTCCAAGAAAGTTTACTGCCCTGTAGGCACCAGATACCAGGATAGCCAACATAGAGCTGAGTGCGAGGTAGAAAAGTTTTTCCAACTGTGAACCTTTAGAAGGAAAAGATGGCATTGACTGGAAAGAATTAGCAATAGATGATTCAAACAGATTCTTGCATACAGGCAGAAGAGCGAAGCTCCGTAGCAAGGACAGGCAGTACTGTCCTCTCCTTTGTGGTGCACACTAAAGAACCTGACTGCGTATCCCAGTCATATATATGAGTGTGGAGAAACAGCACAGCACACAGGCAATATCTTCCAAGCACGGAGTCTTACATTTACTTAATGCAATAGCTGGGAAAATGTCTTTATGTGTCCTCATGACAGATGTGAGAGTCTTGAGTGGATTTGGGTCACTTGTATGTGCTGATCAGGAAACTATAATCTGAGTAATGACCATTACCCTTTCCAGTGAAAGGTTACTTGAAACACTGCCATGAATGCAGTTTCAATAAAAAATCAGGGTTCCAGACATTTTTTGTTAGAACAGTCCGAGCCTTCCAGACAGAAGTTATTATATAAATGTAATAAATAGACTTGAGCTTATCTGCTCATTTGAAAATCATCAGTACTGAGTTAACATACAGAATGGTACATGTTTCTTAGTAGGAACTAGTGACAGACTTTAAAATCTTAATATGTATATTACTCTGAACATTAATATTAACTGTTTAAGCTTGTGAATCTTTCTGTGTATCGGCTTTGTAGTATATTAATTCTAGTTGTTTGCAGTTGAAAAATAAGTCCTATTCTCCATCTCTGCCTTTTTTTAGTAACCATTTGTTTGTTTACTGTTGTGGTTTTTCATAGACCCTGTTGGAAACAACCACCAGCCTTCTGAACCAAGATCTCCATTGGTCATTATGTAACCTAAGAGCTTCTGTCACTAGAGGGTTGAATCCCAAACAGGATTATTGCTCTATATGTTTGCAACAGTATAAGAGACACCAAGAAATGGCTGATGAAATCATTGTCTTCAGGTAAGAGAGGGAAGGAAATGTTATCTGCAGGGTGTGTGTGTACATGTGTGAGGTTGCCAAGTGGAAATACAGCTGGATGTACGGCCCTGGTCAGAGATTTAAACAGTGAACTAGACAGGCAGATTCCTCCCCTGACGGTCCTTACTCTGCATGGGGAGGGTGAGAGGTTGGAGGCGCAGATAGTAAGTAAGTCCAGAATAGTAAGAGCTGTGAAGAAAAATGAAACCCAGAGCAGGAGGCTGGAAGGATGAGGTGTTCCAGATAAGAATTCTCTTTTAAGAAGTCCTGGTGAGGGAGGACATCTCTAAGGAGGTGACATTTGGGCAGAATAAGAGAGGTAGGAGGGACAGATGCTGAGAGGCGTTTAGTCCAGAATGTATTTTAAGGGTAGGGCTAACTTGCTGGTGCATTGGGTGTGTAGGCAGGGCAGGGTTGGGGGACACACAGTCTTGGGCTGAGCAGCTGGGTGAGTGTGGTCCCCTTGCCTGAGATGAGAAACTGTGAGGAACCAGGGCGATCATTACATTTGTCTTACAGAGGCCAGGTTAGAGGGGGTGGTAGACATCCAAGTCAGTTGTCTGATAAGCAGTCAAAAATCTGCAGACCTCTTGGGGCTGGAAATGTAAATTTAGCAATTATCAGCATATCCGTGGTATTTAAGCCATGATACAAAAGTGGAGGTGACAGGGCTGTTCTCAGGAGCAAAGAGAGTTCATATGATGCGTGGATAGAGGGGACATTGTAGGGGCTCCTGACCAGACTGCTTTTAGTGGGAAGGGGAGTTTGGAGCCAGACTTCTTGAATTCAGATCTCGACTATGCTAGCTATGAGATTTTAGTTAATTAATCTTTCCATGTATTAGTTTCCTCATCTGTAAATTGAAATGGTAATAGTACCTCCATGTTAGGGTCATATGGAGATCAAATAAGCAGCTTCTGTAAGGCACTTTGACCAGTATCTGGCATAAAGAAGCACTATGCAGATGTTAGCTATGCAGGGAGATTGGTAGATCTGGAGGTTCAAGGGGAAGCAGCGCTCATCACACAGAGAACCACTCAGTCAGCAGCTGTTTATCCAGCACCTCCTGTATCCCCAGTGCTGTCTGAGGGGATAGAAGATGGTATGAATGAAATGCAGAAAGTGCCCTTGTGGGTTTATAGTCTAGGAGCAGGGCCAGACGGTGGAGAAATAAATAAGTGAAGCACCAGATAACTACTGTGGAAAAAAATCAAACATGTTGGGAAACATACAGAGGATTTGGGGTATGGATATTTTATATGGTGGGAATGCCTCACTGTTATTTATGAACAATTGATAAAATTATAAATTAACAAAGATGTAATTATAGTTAAACTCATAAAAATAAAACATGATGCAGAGGAAAGAGAATGAGAACCACAAATTTATGAAAAGTAGTCAGAGATGCCTCATTCATGGCTTACGGGACATTTGAGAAATAGTAAGAGGCCTAAGAAAGTGTCCATGCAGTTTCAGGGGACAGTAGCCCAGGCAGAGGAACAGCAAGTATGAAGACAATGTGGCAGCACCATTCCCTGCACACTTGAGGGGCAGCAAGTAAGTGAGCAGTGGGCCTGAGCATGAAGGAAGGATGGGGAATGACAAGAGAAAGCTTCAGAGGACCAGCACAGGCCAAGTCACCGAGGATGTGCAGCATTGCAGGAAGTTAGGTTTCTGCTCAGAGAAGAGAAGGGACTGGGTGGCTTTGGAGGCTAAGAGTGACTGATCTCACAGTGTAAAGGTCAGTTTGCCTGCTGTGCTGTGAATGGACCATGAAAGGGCTAAGGGGAAGGAGAGTAGCCAGTCCAGCTATTACAGGAGACCACATGAGCAGTAACGGAAGAGTCAGCAGGAGGACTCTCGACATACTCTGAAGGTGGAGCTCATAGGGTTTGGCTGTAGATTGGGTGTGTGAAAGAAAGAGGATAGTCAAGGGTGACTCCAAAGCTTTGGGCCTGAGACACTGAAGAATGGAGTTGCCATTTATTGAGATGTAGAAGGTTGGACGCAAGGATGCAGTGAAAATGGAGTGGGGTAGAAATAAGAAATGTGGTTTTGGTTACGGTAACTGTACGGTGTCTAGTAGATACCCAGAGCAGAGTCTTGAAGACTCTACTTGGAACAGTGGTCAGGGCTGAGGGTATGAATTCGGTACTCATACGTATTTAGGTGGCTTTGTAACTGGAAGTAATCACTACAAGAGCAATGGAAGTAAGAAAAAAGGCTGTAGAGAAGACAGATTGTATACAGAATGAAAAAGTGTAGAGGGAAAAAAAGAATATAAAGATTATAGTAGAAGAAAGGATTGACTTCTGTGCTAGTCCAGCGTTTCAGGTCGGAGAGAGGAGGAGGGCCCAGTAAAGTGACTGAAAGTCACACTCAGTATTCTGTTTCTGGGAGGCTCAGTAATTTAGTGTAAACAGTAGGGACTTTCTTCATAGTATTGGGGAAATTTACATGAGCGATGACCTTTTTCTCAGTGTTTCATCAAGTTGTAATTCTTACCTTGAGTTAGATGAGGCAGACCACTCTTGTTATTACCAAGCTACTTACATAATTGTGATTTTTTTCCAGTTGCCTTTTTATTTCACACTACCTAAAAATACTGCCAAAATTTCATAGCTTAAGGAATGAACAGAAGTTCAACTTCTCCTCCAGGTGGTTTGTAGTCAGAGGACCGTGATTCTGTTCCTCCTCACAGCATAAGGACGCAGATGTATGCGTCAAGATCTTTCAAAAGAGAGGACAGCCACAAGTACATTCCGTTCCCGTTCCTTGCCCTGTTCAGCCAGCAGGACAGCGCAGCTTGTTAGAACCTTTTACTGCGTGTGAGACACTCTTTTAACACAGCTTGTCATTCGGATGATCATGAAGAGCATGAATCGGTTGCTTTCGTTTCACAGCTGTGGCCATTTGTATCATTCATTCTGTCTACAAAGCAAAGAATGCACTGTAGAAATTGAGGGCCAGACGAGATGGACATGCTACAAATGCAGCTCCAGCAACAAAGTAGGAAAGCTGAGCGAAAATTCATCGGAAATCAAAAGAGGAAGGATAACCCCTTCCCAGGTGAGTCTTGTTTCAGTGGGAAACGGGCATGGTCATTTCTTGCCAGTGTTTTTTAGTCATGGCTTCATTTTATTCCCAACCTGTGGATCTCAGCAGATTTACCTGATGGACATTAAAAGCGTGGCATCTCCTCTTCAGTCCAATCTAGTGTTTGAAGAGCCTCTCCCCTCTGCTCAGCACTGAAAGATGAGACATGGTCTGACCTTAAGAGAAACATGAGATCTAGTGGATGAAAGAGGAAGAGTCTGTCTTTCAGAACCTTGAGAGAGTAACCGGTCGGTCGGCACAGGCAGATGAGTGCTTGCAGTGCTAACGAGTGCCTGTAGACCTGAGAGTGAGTCCGCGCTTCCGCAGGCCTGGTGCTAGACAGGTGCATACCCGTCTCCTCAAGCAGATAACTTGCTTGAAAAAATTTAACATAGTATTGTTTTCCACTGCATTTGGACCCTAAGAGACTAGATTATTTTCATTTCTTTTAAAGCGGTTTTTTAAAGGCAGTAGAGCAGAGTTTAAAGTCTATCACTTAGTACCTTCAAGGAGAACAGAACTTGGCAACACGAAGGGCTCAATGCGGAGAGTTTAGTAGGGCTGTGACTTGGATGGTTGTGTGGTGCTCAGCTGTGACTTTCTTTAAGGTGTTAGCACATTTGTTGCATCACACCCCTTTCTCACTATCCCGTAGTTGCATCACATAGTGAAAAAGTAGTCCTGTTACTCTCTGTTTCATCAGCTTGTATCATAAGCAAAACCTGGGAAGACTCATGTCAGTTACTGTCCCAGAGAACGGATAGACTGTGAATGGCTTTCCTTTTGTATGATCACCTGTTACGGTTTGAACACTGTGCCAGGCACTGTGCTAGGTGCTTGGGATATAATGGTAGTCAGGATAAACATATAGAACTTACAGTCAGTGAAATTATACACAGATGTCGAGTGTGGGACTCTCAGTTTTTTTCTAATTCCAAATGTGTGATGTCTTTTTCCAACATCAATTCTAAAATAATTTCTTTCAATTCTCTAAACATCAGCTGAGTGTCCAACAATTCAATTATCAAACTAACTACCTGGAGTTAGAGATCTCATGGCTTGTGGGTTCAGACCCATAAGACTACCCTCATGTCAGATGCTATAAATAGGATGCCACTTTTGTACAACCCAACTACAAATTCAGGACTCCCCAGACCTCCAACCTTGATAATTCACTAGTACAGCTCATAGAAATCAGGAAAACGCTTTATATATATTTATCATTGCTATAGAGGATGCCATTCAATAGCAGCAAAAGGAAGTGATACACAGAAAAAGCTCAGGTGGGCATAAGGGATAGCAGAAATTCCATCGCCTCCCAAGAGCACATTTTCCTGTGCTGTCAGCATCTCCACCAACCCTGGAGCTCCTTAGATGCCATTAGTTAGAGGTTGCATTATGTACCCATATTTCATTAAATCATTGTGACTGAACTCAATCGCCAGCCCTCTGCCTACTCAGAGGTCCAGGATGGGGCTAAAAGTTTGAAACCTCTGCTTGTGGCTTGATCTTTCTGGCAACTAGTTCTCATCCTAAAGCTGTCTAGCCTTACCTCCCCACTAGTCATCTCATTAGCAAACAAAAGAGACTTGAGATTGCAAGCATTTTAAGAGCTCTGTGCCAGTAACCTGGGACCAGGTCCAAATGTGTATTTTTTATTGCACCCCAAGTACTTACAGATGAACTGTACTGTAAGAGTACGTAATGAGTGTGCCCAAACCAGGCTTGAGGGATCCTACAAGGCTTTCTGGAAGTTTTATGTTAGCTGCCTCTGAAGGAAAAAAGGAGTGAGCAAGACGAGCTTAGATGCAAGGGTAGGTGAAAGAGTGCTGCAGGCAGATGGAGCCATCTGTGCAACAAGTAGCATCAGTGTGTGAAGCAGCAAGAAGCAGGGAACAAGAAGCTGAGTGCGACTGAATCTGGAGGACAAAAGGGTGCACGAGAGGAGGCTAGGCAGGAAATCAGAATAACCTTAGCAGTTATTTTGATGTTTGTGTTAAAAGAACAGGGAAGACGTGGGAAGATTTTTAAGGAAGGAATGTTTTTGGGTTTTTTTCCAGAACAGCACAGTGTATTTACCTGTTTTTTTGTACCGGGGATCGAACTCACCACCACACACTTGCTATGCAGGCACTTATGCCACTGAGCTAAATCCCCAGCCATGTACAGTGTATTTAAAAGAACAGTCTAATACAGAAAAATGAACTGAAATGGAAACAAGAATGGATATAGGGAGAGCAGGGATTGTCGAGATCTTCAGAGGCTGGTACTAAAATGGTAGAAGTAAGATGGGGAAGAACATACTTAAGGGGAGATGTGTTTGAAATGGGCACAAACATCAGATAATTAACATGGTCCCTGTTTACCTCACTGGCTTCATCTGACACAACGCCCAACCTCCAGGTTCAACTTCTGCTTCTGTGCTCTTTCAAGATTCCCAGCAGACATGCTGTGTGTAAGGAGTAGTATTGTCACAGCTCAGTGATGTTAATCTGTTGAATGGAAGAGGAAAGATCAAGGGAAGAGTCAGAGACAGCACCCAGATTTCTTTAGCAAGCCACCACGTGGATGGTGGTTCTCTTCTAAGACAGCAGTAAACAAAGAACAGATTTGGGGGTAAGATTGGAGGTGTCTGCAGGACTTAAAGATATTTAGTATGTTCTCTGGACTAAAAATGTCATGAATCAGTCATCAAAACCCCTTCCTTATTTGCATTCAGGAAAGGAAAAACATGTCTCGTGATTTCCAGCATATTCTAGACTATATTCAAATGTCAGTGGATGACCCTTTAAAATGCAGACACTTAGGGCGTTACATTTCAGGACTCTTAATTTTTTTTCTCTCCCTCAATTATGTTCTGTTCAATAACTAACTCATAATTACTTATGTCTTATTGCCTAGATATTACTAAGTAGATGTTTTTTCTTCATAGATAAAACTCAGCACCAAAGCAAATTTTTTCCTTCTTCTTAAAAAATAATTTATGTCATAAAATTTACCTTCTGTGAATTTTGACAACCACCTTTACAGTCAAGGTATGGGGCATTATTATTGCCTCCCACATCTCTTGGCAACCACGGATCCATTTTGAGTTAATTCTTATTGAAGACTTGGGTATCTATTAATTGCCTTTTACTCTATTGAAAAACCAATTTACCATGTGTATGTGGGTTTATCTCTAAACTTTTCTGTTCCACTGATCTATGTATCAGTCTTTTTCTGTAGCTTTATAAAAAATCAGGTACTATGAATCCTTCAGTTTTGTTCTTTTCTAGTATTCAACCATTCTACTTCTATTGCCTTTCCTTAAAGGTCTGGAGATACAGCTTAGTGGGACAGTACTTTCCTCATATGTGCAAAGGGTATAGGTTCAAGCCTATTAGACAGAGACAGACAGGCAGAGAGAGAAGAGAAAGAGAACTATTTGTAGCTTGGAGAAGGGTCAGTATTTGTACAGAAGTTTATGGGACTCCCAGTTGTCTGCTATCATCAGCTTGTACTATTTTTGTCATTCTGGCTTTATTAAAACCTGGAAAACATCTCTATGCCATATTGGCCATGCTAATTAAGATGTGAGAACCATTCACATTTCAGCTGTAAGAAAAATTTAAAATGAAATATTAACTGTAGTATGATGGCTTTCATCCAACTTTATTCCATGAAAGCTTTACTTTGTTCTTAATTTCTTTTAAAAATTCATTGGCACTATTAAATTCCTACACGGAATAAGGAGGGAACCCCAGGGAGGCCCCAGAGACCCAGACATCCAGCTGACATGGCCAGTCAGCTGCTGCCTGTTCCCTCTACACACAGAAGGTAGGGAATGCGTTTGAAACCTCTCACTGCCTGTGCAGTGTGATCCTTCTGTCAGCTTTTTTATTTCATTCTTCTGTGAGGCTTAGAATAGTGATAGCCTTTTACTTCTTCAATTTCTGATTGTACCTCAACATGTTGCAGCTGTTACCCCCAGAACTGGGTCTTGGCGGATACAGCCCTTCGCCGTTCCTATCTCACGTTTTGACACCTTTATAGTCAGTGTGTACAACAGCATGTACTAGCAGCTGTCCTGTCTGTTGCCTACCAATAAGTTTACTAGTTATAATGGGAGTTGTTCCCTCAGATAAAGAATTTAATTTTGTACAAATGGAAGAAATGACCCAAGTGACTTTTCCTCCTTTTCTTTGCCCCACCCAAGTTCCCCAGACTTAACAGCAGTTTAGTCCGAAACTTTCAGTACTGCAGGGCAGACCTTGCAGATCTATCTGATTCTCTTTTTGCCTCCTCTACATATTACCCACAGCTGAAATACACAGGAGAAACTAATTCTAGTAGAAACATTCAAGGTTCTAATGCATTTCTCAATAAATGTTACTTAGGGGATATGTTTCAATTTCTGTTCCTCTACTAAATTCATAATAGTAAATAACCATCTTTATTGGCCTTAATAAGCATGAAAAGAAATTAATTTGCTATTAAATTTTTAAAGAAAACAATGTTGGTTAGTAATAACTTGATATAAATTCAAGGAAAACTTAAAATGTACTAGATTTCAGTTTAAACATTGTTGACAGCATTTTAAGATCTTGAGAGCATGAAGAGGCAAAGATGTTGGGGACCAGAAGGATTCAAGCTTTATTTCTTTTAAGCTTCTAAAAACAAAAACTTTTCAACATTCATTAGGGAAATCTTAATACAGTATTTTGCTCCAAAGCAGCTCTTACCATTAGAGAGCCTGGAGCATTAACATCAGGGTGTGTGTGTGTGTATTTATATATAAATATCTGAGGAAGATAATTGGAATTTCATATTGCTGCCCCCCCTTCCTTTAACAGTCACAAAAGGTAGCTGGGTGTGGTGGCTCAGGCCTGTAATCCCAGCACTCAGGAAGCTGAGGCAGGAGGATGGCTATGAGCTCAAGACCAGCCTGAACTGCATAGGGAGTCCCTGTCTCAAAAAGACCAAAAAGAAAAAAGTCGCAAAAGGAGGGAAATAAATGAATTGGCTTTTGTCCTCAGTGCTTGGCGTTGGTTTTGTTTCTTGACTTTCATTAAGAAAATATTTTGTCTTGGATAAATTTATAAATAGTGTGAGAGGAAAGTACAGCTTTGAAGTAATTATTCTGTAAGTATATTTATGCTCACTAATCATAATATTCTATTAATCATTGCATATAGCTTATTTATGTTAAATTCCTGCTGTAGATTGGAGATCTGGTACACATGCTGTTTAAAGAAATAACACTGATATTACTAATGCTTTGTTTTCATTTGTCCGTTTTTAGCTCCCTGTTATTAAAAAAAAAGGCTAAATTCAAATTAAATCCAAAAAAACGAGATTTTAGTGTTTGGTAATAGCAACATTTCTCAAGAGAATGTCTTCTAAATTAAATTTATAAATTAAATGAAAATGAATGTGTCTCAGAAGTGCATAAGGGTGATTGGTGATCCTAATATAAATGAAGTTTTTTGAACAGACTTTTCTATTTCCCAGTAGTTTTGGAAAATTACCCTAGAACTAAGTGATTCATTGCTTCAGTATTTAATGTACACCAACCTTGGGCCAACACTTTTCTTGGTACCATACAGAACATACATTGCTGAAAAACAACAACCAAATATAGTGTAGCTATCGTTTAGCTTACCCTTCAGTAAGGGAGCTAGACAGTTTATTAAACAACCATTATGTCATATATAGTTTTTGAATTGCGATAGACATGTTACTGATGTGAAGGGAAACAACATAGAATTTTGGAGAGGATAAGGTGAGGGAAACCCACTTTGAATCAGATGGCCAGGGAATATTTGTCTGTAGAAATAACTTCTAAGCTTATGCTCAAAGGATACAAAGGCAGCAGCTATGTGAAAACATGTCAGGCAACAAAGAATAGCAAGCACAGAAGATCTGAGGAGAGAAGGGACTTATTTAAGGAACTGAAAAGAGATTCGTTGCTGCACCAGGCATGGTGGCATCCACCTGCGATCCCAGGTACTCAGGAGGCCAAGGCAGAGGAGACCGGCCTTGGCAACCCAGTCAGATCCCAAAAGGAAAAAAAAAAAAATCAGTGTCTGGAACACATACCAACTGACAGGGAGAGCAGCAAGGAACAAGGCTGAAGTAGCAGATAGACAGTGCCTGGGCAGAGTCCGGCCTTCATTCTCAGAAAGCTGTGAAACAGAGGGAGCGGCACAGTCCAGTGACTGCTGGTGGAGAGTGGACAGGCAGCCACATCTGTCTGTCTCATCGGCCCGTGTTTGCCGCCTCTGCAGAACCATGCAGCAGATGCTTCATGTGCTGCAGACTTGGGTATCGCCCCGTGGTACAAACAGGCTGCATCCAGAAGACCTAAGAATGACCTCACTACCAAGAAAGCACTATGGTCTTTATGTAGAACTAAGGCTTTGATATTAATTTGAGCTAAAAAAAATTTATATTTGTTGCCTAGTACAATGAAAAAAGCACAAAAAACTCAATTTTACCAGTGAACAAAGAAATATACTTTAAAATAAAAACATTATATATTTTTAAACTTATTAAACTGGCAAATTTTTAAAAATATGTATTAAACTGCCACGTACTTTAAAATACATTTGTATTTATATCTAAGTGTTGCAGTTTGAATGTCTCCCAGAGTATGTGTGGGCAGCTAAGTTCCCAGGTTCATATATCGATGGTATTTGGAGGAGGGCTTTGAGATGATCAGATTTAGATTGGTCATCATGCGATCAGGGCTTTTCCAGAAGAGGAAAAGAGCCAAACTAACCCTCTCCTTCACACTCCCCTTGCGATGCCTCTACTGTGCTGTGACCCAGCAAGAAAGCACCCACCACATGTAGCCCCCTGTCTGGGACTTCCCAGCTTCCAAAACTGTGAACCAAATAAACTTCGGTTGCTTAAAATTCACCTCGTCTGTGTTAGACTGCTCTGCTATAGCAACAGAAAATAACTTAAGATAATAAGGATTTGAAGGAACATTTTTACACACTATGTCAAAATGCATGTGTGTTTAGGTCTACAATCCCTTACTTAGGTCACTTTGGTCAGATATACTTCAGAATCTAGAATTTTAGTGGGAGGGGCTTAGAAAAGCAATATAAGGAGATTTGGGGGAATGAATAGAATACATAAAATACCAGTTCTTAAAATATTGGACATCAGGCAATGAAAATAGTGACCTCTGAAAGACAAAAAATGATGCGAAATCTAAGATTATTCTTAAATTATTGCCTGGAGAAAGTTTCCAAGGCATGAGGCAGAGCTCAGCACACTCAGAGTCAAGGAAATAAAGCTAGAAAGTTAAGAAAACCAAAGTAGCGAAGTTCACAGGACACAATATTAGACAGGAGAGAACCACAGAGGTCGGGAGAGGAAGAAAGCTCAGGAGGAAGGAAGAGAGAGAATGAGAGAAAAAAGGAATGAGAATGAGAGAGAGAGAGAAAGAGCCAGAAAGCCAGTTATAACTGAGTAGGTCGCATGCTGACCCACTTGTATGAGAAAACGCCTTGAGGTCAGAAAGAGTACCACCTGAAAGAATTTAGAAGAGATAGAATCCCAGATTCACATGGACACTAAAAGAACTAAACAGGGTCTTAGCTCTTGACTAACTGCTCTTTTCATCCTGTGAGCAACATTTAAGAACAAAATCTAAAATGATCAAACCATTTATTTCCAAGTGTGTGAACCACATCCCAGAACAAAGCTCAAGGATATGCTAAGAAAAAAAAAAAAAAAAAGATACTCAGCACTCAGCAAGGTAGAATTCAGTGTCGAGCATTTGATCAAAAATTACCAGGCATACAAAGCAGGAAAATATAAAGGAGGAAAATAATTGTTTTGAAGTAGCCCAAATACAACACAGATGGTGGAATCAGTAGACAAAGACATTTAAAGTCATGTTCAAGAAGCTAGAAGACAGAATATGTTGACTAAAGATATGAAAGTTAGAAAAACCCAGTAGAACATCTAGAGATTAAACCTCCATTTCTGAAATGAAGAATATGCTAGATAAGGGTTAACAGCAGAATGGCATTGCAGTAGGAATGATAGGTGAACTTGATTGTATAGCAATAGAAACTTTCTCAACTGAAACAGAGAACACGGAAAGAAATGAATGGCTTGAGTGAGCTATGGAACAGCTTTACGTGGAATACACCAGCGTGTAATAGAGTTGCAGTTCCAGAAACAGTAATGACAGAGGGATCTCTAGTGAATGACCCTTTCTGCCAATAACAATTCGAAGCTTTTGGCAAAGATAATTTTTTAAAAATTATCTAGAGAGCAACAAGAAAGAAACAGGAAGAAACTATAGGGCGCACAAAGGGAATCAAGCTAGGGAAGCTCTGGAGTGAGCCAGTTTTTTCCTAAAGCACTTCTTGGTTTACCTTGGCGTAGTGAAAAAAGAGCTCAAGCAGAAAGTCACTTTCTTGCTGGAATGAGAAAACAGAAGTCAAAGTTTACAACTACTAAGGCATCTGTATTTCAAGGAGGAGCTTAAAAAAGAGTGTCAAAAAGATGGAGCCTCAGATTCTCTTTACAGAGTTCTAAATTCAACACTACTCAAAGAAACCCAGGAGAAATCATCTGGAAGATGGAAGAACTGAGCAGATTTCAGAAGCTACCTAGTGCTGAGTGTTCCGGGTAAACACTGCTGTTTTGGCAAGATTGATACATACCTCAAATTTTGTGTTGAAACTGCTAACTGTAGTTTAGGACCAAGGGCTCCTTTAAAACTAGAGAGCTAAAGTAAAGTAAATTGTCTAATATAGCAAGTGCCCAAACTACCATAGGATTAAGGGAAGAAGAAAGAAAATATAACAGAATTAACAGGAAAAGCATTAGTACAAGCAGGCCTGTGAATGACCCCAATGTTGGAATTGGCAGTTCAGGACTTTATAATGGAAATAAATGTTAAAGGAGTCAGAGGAAGAGATCAGGAGGGTAGTTGAACACATGGGGAGCTGTCAGCATGGAAATAGAAACTATGTAATAAAACCAAGTGCAAATTCTAGAGCTAAAAAGCATATCTAAAATAACATTTTCATTAGATGTCAAAACTTTTAACAGAAAAATATTACCACTAAATTTGAAGAAAGTTCAATAGAAGTTATTGTAACTGAAGCAAAGAAACAAAAAAGGTTAAAATGGAGAGCGATACCATGAAGCAATATCAAGGAGCTTGGTGTGTGGAGTGTGTGCCTGCACATGTGTGTGTGCGCACATATGCATGCATGCATGTGTGTATTTAGAGTTCCAGAACACAATGGAGTGAAACAGTAGAGTCTGGAAAAATTTGACCTAATAATATCTGGCATTTTCCCAAATGTGGTGAAAAACATTGACACACAGATCCAAAAAGCCTAGCAAGATAAATATAAAACTTAGCAGGATAAATATAAAAACCATATCCAACCACTTTGTAGTCATAGTGAGCCTGCTAAAATCAAAAACATACAAT
This sequence comes from Hydrochoerus hydrochaeris, assembly GCA_004027455.1. NCBI lineage: Eukaryota > Metazoa > Chordata > Mammalia > Rodentia > Hydrochaeridae > Hydrochoerus > Hydrochoerus hydrochaeris. The sequence goes on from PVLA01000978.1 coordinate 346,781, forward strand.
TGTACAAAAATGTACAATTAAAAGGAGTCAAAGGTAAGAGTGATGGCTGACTTCTCATTTTAAGACAGTGGAAGCTACTGGCACCTTTGACGTGCTGAAAGAAAAGTGCTATGATGCATGTATTGTATATTATGTAACAGTCCTAGTGTTGGCTCCAGCAGCATCCCATAACTGCATGCTCGTGTGAAATAAAGATGGTACAGAGCCTCACTTCATTCAGTTTAATTCAGGCTTTGCTACTAGGTGACTCTTGGTGCCAGAAGTTTTAGTTTAGTTCTGTTTTTTAAAGCAGTCCTTTTGGTTTCAAAATGTCTTGGATTATAGGAAAATTTCTTGGAATTACAGGGGAAAAAATTTGGACCCATCTTGTTAAGAGAAAACTTGGTAATAGTTTTAGATGTTTACACTCCTTTGAAGCAAGGACTTGGCAAGAATCTGTCCAACAGAAATAATTAAGCTTGTGAACCAAATATTATGTTCCATGATGCTTGGAATAACATTTTTAATAATAGTTAATGAAACAACCAAATGCCCCAGTAGCTCACATTTGGTTAAATTAGTTATAGCATTTTTACACAATGAATGAACTGCTTTGTAGCCATGAAAAATCACATTGTAGAAAAATATTCAGTGGTGAAATGAGTATGTATAGCAATTAAGGCTTTTAAAAAAAAGAAAGCAAATTAATAAGGAAGGTTTTCCTGTTTTTAAACTTCAGCTCAGATTGCTGAAGTCAGGAATCATTTTATTAACTAAGATCACAAACGTTCAGCATTATTAGGCCTTAGCTCCATGTATCTTCTGTATCTCCAGACCTAGCGTCTGCATACCTGGATTTAAAGTGTGTCTTTTAAGCTGCACTGCCTAAGGCATTTCCAGAAGGAATCCTGTTAAATGAAAAATAAGACCTTTCATGGGGGATACTGACCCATTCCTGTTGCCACATCAAACACTGCCTGACTTAATCTCCAGAGAACAGCTTCTCAGATAAACTGTCCACCACCACATCTAGTTCTTGGCTTGTTTTAAAAAGTCTGCAGATTCTTTCATGAGGTCATTTTTTAAGCTTAAATAACTACTTTGCTTTGAAAATCTATTTTTTCCCTTTTCAAAAAAGAGCGTAGCAGGAGTTAAAATTGGATCACATTTTGCAAGCTACATCATACATCTGGAGTGAATTCCAGAGTATTAATGTCACAGTATGTTACAGCAAGGACTGTCAAGTCTAATTTTTGCAGACCTGCTAAATCTGAAAGGGCAATCTGGACAGCCAGCAGTTTTGATCTTTGAGCTGAGGTATGTTTTCTGAAGTTATTCTTAAAGTCAGAGGAGAAAAGCCGAAAAGCCTGGTCCTACTTGAATGGTGATGTGACCATGATGGGAAACATCTTCATCATCTTACTGTCAGCTTTGACAATTAGACTTCAGATTGGGAGAAGCCTAAGACCTTGAGTGCAATTGCTCTTCAGGTACTTAGATTTCTTCTACATTATTCTAGGCAGATATTAATTTTGAATTATTTGTAGTCTTAACTATATTTTTCTTTGTAAATTAGTAAGTGGATATTCTGATTTTGTACATTGGTCTGTATATTAATATTGGAATACTGTATATTCACTGCTGAAACTATGTGAACTTGGAATATTGTGGAGAGCATTTTTAACAAATTCAGTTTCTTTAATAGAAAGCTGTGTGTATTTTTTTGTATCACCTTGGGTTCCTTTTTCAAGTTTTGTTTTTTAAAGAGATGTGTACCTTGCACTTAATTTGTTAGCAATTTTGTTGATCTTTTCAAAGAACCAACTTTTGGCTTTGTTAGTGTTTTCTGTTTAGCTTGATTTCTGTTCATTGATTTCTATGTTTCATTTCCTTGTACTCATTTTGGCCTTATTTTAGTCTTCTCTTTCTAGTCTCCCAAGTTGGAAACACAGACTCTTTTATTTTCCAAGATAGTTTATAAGACCATAAATTTCTTTCTAACCACTGTTTTAGCTGGATCTTATAAATTTCTTACAATGTCTGTTGAGGTAATATGGTAATTAACATAAACCATAAAGAAATAAAGTCTACAAATCTGACAGATGTACTTCCCTTATCCATGAGTCTATCTCCATAATCAGGATAATGGCCCTATGCATCACCATCAAAATTTTGCTCAGTGGTTGCTGATCTCTGGCAACCACTGGTAAGCTTGTTGTCATAGTAGATTAGTTTTCATTTTCTAGAATTTTGGATAATTGGACATATAAAGTATGTATAACATGTATACTTTGACTTCTTTCATTCAGGCTAATCATTTGAGATTCGTCCGTATTATTGTATCGAGTTCATCCCTCCTTACTGACCCCTCCCAGAATGCCGCCATTGCTTACTACTGTCTCAGTTGTTCACGGGGCCACCATGGCTCTGTAGCTCTTCAGTTCCATGCTGTTTGATTAAAACCATCTTGGGCCACCTCTTCCATTTTTCTTACACTAATCATGTTTTTATCTTGGCTAAATACGGACTTTGTAATCTCCAGAAAAACTGTGAGGAACTTCATATATATACTCATTATTCCTCTGAAAATGTTTTATCTCATTTATACCAGTGGAATGTTTTTTGGGGTTAGTTTTTGTTTGGTTTGACTTTTCTTTTTTTTCAGTGCTGAGAATCAAACCCAGGGCCTCACACATGCTAACCAAGTGTCTACCAGTCAGCTACAACCCAAGCCTACTTGAATTGATTGAATGCAGATTAAATAAACCTAGGAAATAACTAAATAGATGTTGAAATGTTTGCCCTTCCCCCCTCCCCAGGTAAAAATGTCACCATCGTACCATCAGTCCAAAGGAGATCCTGCTGCTAAGAAGGTGAGTTTTAAAGTTTTTTGTTTTTTTTAAATCCTTCTGTGTGTTTCTTCCCCTTGCTTGAACAATCTTCTCAAAATGGCAGTGATATTTAATCATCTTAACACTGTCAGAAGTTTCTTCTGATTGGATGCTTTAATGACCTGTTGCCAGGACTACTTGGCTCTTTCAGAGAAACCACTTGGGATTTGGGGCCCAGCACCAGTCTCCTGGCAACTGAGGACTATCAGTGTTCTAGAATTCCCGTCCTCTGTACCAGCTACAGTGTTAGGGAGAGGTATTCAGAGGGAAAATTATATCAACTTTTTCAGTAATGTGCTTTCCTTCTCCATAGCTGTGTCTAAAACACTTAGCCAAAGATATAAACACTTGTGCACATGCCGTATAGAGGTCCTCAGTAAACACCCATAGACCAGACCTGTCATCGGCCACTTGAGTCCCAGCCTGCCTGGAAGCCGTGTGGTGCACACCGGCTAAAAGTCCTTCACCTGAGCAGTGCTCAGATAATACTCGGGAGAACTGCTGAAACCCTTTTCTCTCTACTGCGGCACTGCCGCTGAAACACCTGAACACACTGATATTTCAGCTGCGTTTTCTCTTACTATCTTTCATTCACAGATAGTTGAAACATTTTTTTCCTTTGCTCCTTTTTTCAAATGCAGCTCCCATTCTTGTCTGCAAAGGATTGTAGAACAAAAATAACAACTCTCTGGCTCTGTTGACTAACAGCGGGTTTCAGTTTCAAAGTGTGTGGCAAAACAGGTTCCTTTTCTCTGCCTGTAGAATCCCCTGAGACTTTTTCAAAAGCAAAGAATAAAAACAAAATATGCTGTCTGGATAGCCCTAGTACATACTGTACATGAGAATCTCTTGCACTTCTGTCAAGCAGTGAGGACAGACAAATCTGAGGCCATGATTACTGCCACTCAGAGCCGTCAGGCCATCATGCGAGGAGCTAGAGCAAGCCCGTATTTCTCAGCTTCATGTTACTCCAGTGCGTGCCTGCCATGTGCTGCTTATGAAGAAAAGTTTCATTTTTAGTTCATGGAATTGGAGTTTCAAATTCAAGGTCTGCAGGCCCCATGGGTTTGGGCCTCTGGTGAGAATGGTACGTAGTAGCAGAAGCACATGTAGAAATTGGTAGGCATAGGTGGCACTCCTAAGTGCCAGAGTGATCAGTGGGGGACTTAAGCCCTTTCTGTGCAACAGTCAGGATTATCTCTAAAGTATTTTATCCAAACCACATATCTTGAACAACTTTTAATCATTAAAAGTTCATTTTTAGTATTCACAATGAATTTTTTTTTTTTTTTAAACAAAAAGGCCTTTATTAGGCCAGGGATTTAGCTCAGTGCCACAAACACTTGCCTGGCAAGACTGAGGTCATGAGTTCCATCTTTGGCACCAAAAAAAGGGTGGGGGGGCTTTATTGCAGGTACAGAAGGGCTGCAGAAGAATGTAAGGATCCCTCTGAGGCAGGCAAAGAAGCAATGGGCTTTTATGAGGTTTGACAGGGTGGAGTTTGAAGGGGTGGGCAGAATGACTTGTTGACAGCTGATTGGGGAACGTTGGTGTGTGCACAAAAAACAGAAAGTTCAATTTCAGGTTGGGAAGAAGTGGAAGTTAGAATTAAAGGGACACACTGTCACTCTAGGGCCTAGCGCCATGTTGGGCAGGCGCCATGCTGAGTTTCATATGGGTGGAACCCATCACTCCCATCTTTCGGTTGTTAGGGATTGACAACTCTCTTAGACTGCTTTGTGCTGACTAGAGGCATCATGGTGGGGACTGCTGTAGGGATGACAGGTTGGGCCCATGTAGAAGCTGGTGCCAGGGGCCTCAGCCATGATAAGGCTATCTGGTAGTGAAGGCCCACAAACTGGATTGAAGACACTTTGAAGTAAGTTTAAATAGACAAGGAATTATAAGCAAAAAATAAAATAAAATAGAATAAAATAAAATAATAGTATGAGGGGTTCCACCAGGGGAAGAAGGTAATGGACCCAGCCTCCTAGGGAAAGACCAGATGGAAAAATCGTGGTGAGAGGCCTCCTTGGTATTAGAGGCAATATATTTGTGGATTTTTATCTTATAAATCACGATACCTGGTTGAGTAACAAAGTAACAGAATTTTTTTTCTAGCATGGTGCAGATGCCCCCTTTTATATCTAACTTATGACATTTTAAATATATCTTTTGATTATACTTTTTTGCTAGATGTTAAATTGAGACCTATGCTAATTAAAATTAACCTCTTTATAGAGCCTCTCAGTTCTTGACGAGATCAGCCATCAATTGCTTGATCAACAAGCCATTAATTGAATGAATTAAAGGAATCATTTATTTGTTTTTTTGTTTTTTAGCTAATTTGCAAAGTCTTAAGTATTGGTCAACAAATAAAAGGCTGTAGGGCTTTTAGTAGCTTTCTCAGGGACTTCATATTAGCTGACCACTCCTAAAATAAGAATTCTTAATTAGGGCCACTGACCACCCAAGTTGGAGCCCAAACTAAGTAGCCCATATTTATTAACAGGCTGTTGTGGTATCTATAATTCCTCACATGTACACAGTAACATGCCTGTGCCAGTGCAGGGGCTCAAGAAAGGCTTCCCAGAGGGAGGACAGCTTGATCTAGCTTTGAAAAATAAAGAGAAAGGTCTCTGAGGCAGATGGGGTGAGTATAGCACAGTGGAGGGAAGAGGAGACTGTGTATGTCTTCAGTATGAAAGTGTGAGAAGGTCTGGTGAGAAATGGATGGGGATCCAAATCACAGAGAGCCCTAATCTGTGAAGTTTACTTTGTATCTTGAAGATAAAAGTGTCCACTAAAGGTCAATATAAAGGCAAAAAGGCTAATTTAAAAATAAGTCAGTTTTCCACACAAGAAAAAAGTTCCTAACCCGAGGCTGTGTTAATAGGATCAACTCAATATTAGCTACCCCCGCCCATAAAATTCTTCCTTCCACTCTGCCTAAATGTCAGTTAGGGGTTCTTCCTTCTCCGAGCTCATAGCACCCTGAACTAGTCTCTATCAACATCTTCATCTTGATGTATTGAAATTGCCTCTTAAAGTACACGTCTCATCGGAGCAAGTGCCTCCTGAGAGCAGGAACCACATCAGTTTTGTGTACTGTTGCATGTCTGAGTACAGCAGAGAGCATTCACTAGTTGTCCATGAATGAAACATGAAGGCGGTCCCACAGGATTTGTAGTTGTTCATGGGACTGAGGAGTAAAGAGGTGTCTGGCCCTGATAACTGGACAAATGAAACATTATTGCTGACTCAGAGGTATATTCCCAGCTTGGTTAGTTTCCTACTGTTTGCTCTGAATTAGCAATATTTTGAGTGAGATTTACTTGATCATTGTGAAACTCAACACCTCCTAGTACTTCCCCACTCATATAAAACCTTTGTACATGCATGTGTTTATGTTTATGCATATCTACCTATCTCTTGTATGTGTACATCTACCTGTCTGTTCCTTGTCTGTGTACATCTCCCTGTCTGTCCTGGTTCTCATCCTTGAGCTAGAGTTTCTCTTCCCAGAGTTGTGTTGACAGATGGAAGCAGCAGTGTTTGTTGACTGGTGACTGCCAAAGTGACATGAGTAAGAAACACAAAGGAAGCAGCAGTTTGGGGGTGCAGCCAGAGTCCCTGTTGACCCATAACTGAAGAAAGTGTTTGCTGACTCTTCTGTCAGCACTGGCCTTGCCCAGAGCTGCATTCTTGTGCTGAGGGAGCAGGAGCAGGGCTCTGCTAACTTCCTGGGACATATGTCTCACATAGCAGTCACTTTTGAGGACATCACTGTGTCAGAGGGTATGACACATTCTACCCCATGTATCTTTTCACAGCAGTTTGCATTCAGATATTTACAAAAGGTATAGACTAGAAATACTTATTATATAGTTATGTATAGTATATAAAATTTGTATATAATATTTATGTATATAAAATTTCTTCTTGTCTCTGATAACCTTACTAGTAACAAAGTTAGAAGATGCACATTGCTTCCCCAGAATCTTTTCATTGTTTAATCGCGGATGAGCAGAAATTTAAAAATTCACAAAGCACTGTTGTCAAATGAAAATCAGTACAGTTAATTATTGCTCGCGCTCCACTGCAGCGCGAGGCCTGGACCCAGATGGGAGGTGTTGACAGTGGTTGAGGGGGATGAAAGGAGTTAGTTGATGGCAGCATCAAAGACCATTTAGCTGTGATACTTCTGTGCTCGGCTACCGGAGAAATACCCGCCAGGGATTTTTATAGCAAAAGTTGGGTCTGTCATATGCGTTCTCACCAGAGATAGCATTTTTGTCTTAAAAATTGACCTCACAAGCTGGATTCCTTCTGAGATGTCGCCCGGTGTCAAGTAGTTTTTCTGCAGTCATGTGTACACTATGGCCAAAAACTCTTCACTCTGGTTGTGCCAATGAAACAGCCACAGTTTCCTCAGAGTAACTGCTGCCTAGAAGCCAAATCCAGGGAAAGAAAGTAAAAACTTTTCCAGTATGTCTGTGGTTCCATCCAGTAAATATTTAGCAAGCTCAGTGAGGCTCCAGGCTTTGGAGAGACCGAAGTCAGTGAAATACTTCTCTTGGCACATCCACACATCACTGGTGACTGAACCGGCGGATTGAGAA
>PVLA01000978.1:354372-403947 GCA_004027455.1 Hydrochoerus hydrochaeris
TTTTTTTTTTTTTTTTGGTATTTACCAGAAAAAGTCTTACCGAGCTACTGATTCCGTTTCCATAACAACAACCACGCTGGCTACCCTGACTCAGCAGGTGGATCCTAAGAATGGCTGGTTGAAAAAAAAAGAATGGCTGGTTGAGAGTTTCACAGTCAAGAGAAACAAAATAAGGAAAGCACTGAGGTAGATGCATCATTATCTAAGCCATCATTTAGCAGTGGCTTAAATATTCATTTGCCTTTTTGTTCCACCCTTAACTCTTTCTTGCAAAGATGCAAGTCCTCAAGAACAGCAAAGGGAAAACCTTAATGGACGTCAGTGCATCTTCCTTAGAGTCTTTGTCATAGTAGGACTTTTATGTGACTTCAGAGCCTTTACTGATCCAACAACAACAACAAAAAAGGAAACCAAGAACATGGTTTGGTCTGTGTTTTTGCATAGGCAGGATTGAAAACCTCAGCAAGTCAAGTGCCTTTTTATGCTAATGTGAGGAAGCTGGCATCTAGTTGCCTTCAGACATCTGAAGGATACTGACTTGAAAGAAAGTATGGGCATCCTTAATAGTTTAGAGGACAGAACTAGTACCTTTGGGTAGCCACTATGTTGAAGTAATGAGTATTTTATAATGTGGTGCATTCATTACAATTGATGCATTCTCATGAACTAAAATCCATGGTTTACATTAGGGTTCACTCTGTGTTGCATGTTCTGTGAGTTCCGGTAAATGTGTAATGAAATGTATCTACTACAGAGTGTCCTACAGAATAGTATCACTACCCCCAAAATCCCTGTGCGCCTATCTATCCTTTCTTTCAGCCTCCCTAAACTTTTGGCAACTACAGCTCTTTTGACTGTGTTTATAGTTTTGCCTTTTCTAGAATGTCATGTAGTTTGGCAGTATGTAGTCTTTGCTGGTTATCTTCTTTCATCTAGCAGTCAGCATATAAAGAGTCTCAGTGTCTTTTTATGGCTTGATAGCTCCCTTTCTTTTTTTTTTTTTTTAATCATTGAATAGAATTCCATTGTCTGGATGTACCAAAGATCACCCACTCACCTACTGAAGACCATCTTAGTTGCATCCAGGTTTTTACAGTTACGAGTAAAGCTCCAAAATCACATGTGTAGGTTTTTGTGTGGACATAAATTCTCCACTTATTTAGATAAATACCTAAGTGCAAGATTGCTACGTTGTATGTTAAGATTATCATATTTGCTTTCCATAACTATTACAAAATGTCTGAGACAGTAAATTTATAACAAGAAGGGTTTATTTTGGCTCCTGGTTCTGAAGGTTCCAAGATCAGATAGTTCCCTTTGTTTGGATCTCTAGCAATGGCAGTACATTATGCCAACAACACTAACAGAACAAACCACTTACATCTTGAGACAAGAAACAGAACTGGGAGCCTGGACTCCCATCATCAGCTTTGACAGCACTTCCAAATGACCTGAGGACCTTCAAAATAGCCCCTACCACTTAAAGATGGACAGTAACTCCCAAAAGTGCCTCTTTGGGGTCATGGTCCTCTGGGGAACATTTCACATACAAACTATAGCAATCATGTTCAGGTTTTCTTAACTGCCAGCTGTCTTCCAAAGTGGGCATGCCATTTCTCATTCTCAAGAAGAATGAGAGTAGCTATTGCCCTACATCCTCACCCGAACTTGTGCTGTCAGTGTTTTGGATTTTAGCCAAAATGGTGATATCAGTTGGTGATATCACACCTAATGACATGATGTTACCTATCTGTTCATCTGCTCATTTTGCCATCTGTATGTCTCTGTGACTATTTAATGATTTTTCAGAATTTTTAAGATTCTTGGTTAGTTGCTTTGTCTGTGGTGCTCTAGGGTTTTCCTTATGTATTTTAGATTTTCTGATCCAGGTTCTGTTTAAACTAGCTCAATGTCAGTTACATACTAAAACATTACTCCTCCCTCCTTTGTGGTGTTATTGTTATACATAGTACATTTATTAATGTTACAAAGTCAATATCATAAATATTGTCATAAATACTACTTTACTTTGTTGTCATTTGCATATATACATTTATGTATATACACACACACATTACTATGTATAACATTTCTCTGTGTTTTTGGCCCAAAATTCTGTTGTACACACTTTATAAAGTTGCTTTTTAAAATCAGTAATGAGAAAACAGGAGCTTATTCCTAAAATGTTTTACAACTCCATGATCACCTTTTCTAGTCCATTTTTCCCTGTGGCTTTGAAGTGGCTTCTGCAGTCACTTTCATGCAGAACTTCCTTTAATAGCTCTTCTCAAGCAAATCCACTCACAACAAATTCTTAGTTCTTGCTTATCTAGGAAAATCTTTGTTTCTCCTTCATTTTTGAAATATAGCTTTTCTGGATATAGGATTCTTGGTTGACAGAAGTTTTTTTGCTTTGTTTTTTTTTTTTTTTTTAACATTTTGTATATGTTAGCCACCGCTTTGTGGCCTCATTATTTCTTCTGTTACTCATTTTTTTTTCTTTTTTTTTGGTACCAGGGATCAAACTCACAACCTCATGCTTGCCAGGCAGGCACTTATGCCCCTGAGCTAAATCCCCAACCTCTGCTGTTACTCTTACTGGAATTCCTTAGGTACTAATCTTTTTTCTTATGCTATATTCAAGATTTTGAGTCATTTGCATTCAGTATTTCTGTTGTATCTATTGTTGATCTCTTATTTTATCCTATTTAGAGTTCGTTGTGCTTCCTGAACATCTAGATTATTTTCAATAGACTTAGAACATTTTCAGGTATAATTTCTTCAAGTTTTTTTTTCCTATTTTCTTTACTCCCATTAAATCATGTGTTACTGTGTGGTGCTGCTCCTTCTCCAAAGCTCTGTTCCTTTTTCTTCATTCTTTTTTTTTCCCCATCTTTCATCTTGCATAATCTCTATTGACTTATCTTCAGGTTCACTAATTCTTTTCTCTGGCAGTTCATGTATACTTGTGGGATCCTCTGGTAAACTTTATATTTCAGTTATTATTATAATTTTCAGCTCCAGAATGTTCACTTGCTTCTCTGTCAGAATTTGTATTTCCTTACTCATCCTCCCTATTTGGTACAATGTTGTCCTACCTTCTTTTACTTTTGAAGCCTTTTTCTACCCAATATAGCAGTAAATATTCCAGGCAGTTTGTGTTACTTGTTTTCTTTTTTTTTTTTTTTTCCTGGAGTATGGAAAAAGTTCATACTTTCCTGTCTCTTTGCTCATATTTTTACAGGAAACTGGACATTTTTTATAATATGTCATATTCTCTGTAAACCACCCCATCCCCCTATTTGGTATTATGGTTCGCATGTTTACATTAGTTTTAATGACTGGCTGGATTAATTTAGTGAAGTTTATTTGCCTCCCCGTGTTACACCCCAGGGAGATGTAATGTGAGATGTGTCCACAGTCACCCTGGGATGACAGTGGTAGTGGCTGGCTTCTTTCTGGGTTTTTTTCTGACTACACCCAGCTCTTAAACTCCAGTAACTGCCTGATGATTGCTCTGTTGTTTTCAACAATGGCCGCTAGGTCATAAATTGTTCTTTAAACTAATGTAATCTAATTGCGTTCCTTTTTAAACAGTTTTTGAAGGTTTTTTTTTTTTTATCATTTACCATATAGGCTCCTCTGTTGTCTTTTTCCTTCGTTCTCTTCTGCAAAGTAATCAGCCTACATTTTAAATTGTGTCATCATTGGATTTGTGAATCTCCTCCCAGGCCCCTTTAACCACATCCTCCACTGTTCTTGAGAACACACTTAGGCCTCACCATCTCTACGCTCTGTTGCAAATGAAGTCAGTTCTTTTAGGAAGAAAACAGGAGCTGTATGTTTGAAGACCTGCTTCTCTTCCAGGGAACAATCCCTGAGCCAGGTCTCATTTATTGGCAGTAGGGATGATAGCAAGTTTCTCTCTGAATACCATGCCCTCCCCTGCTTTCCCTGCTCCTCTCCATTTCTACCCCTCGAGGAGCTGAAAGGAGGGACACTACAACCTCTGGTCCTCTTGTCTTTGTCCTGCCATGACTGAGGTCTGGGGACTCCTTCTATAGAGAGTCTTTCTAGGTTCTTCTTGTCCTAAACAAAGAATTGGACAAAACAAGCATGAAAGTTAGGTTTTACACAAAAGGTAGGAAAAGAAACATGCTCTGCCGAGTGAGTATAGGTACATTCATTACAACTGAATGTAGGAAAAGAAGTATACTCTATAGGGTGAGAGCAGGCCACTGTGAATAAGTGAGCACAGTGGTCAAGAACTTATCGGCAGCTTTGTTCCTCCTTCTTCTTACCTATCTCTGACATCATTTTACCTTGATTTTTCATGAGAAGAATTAAAGATAGCATTTACTGATTGATCTCAGGTGCAGGGCTTCTGTGCATATCCTAGATTTCTGTGATTGACAAGTCACACCCACTTGCCCAGCCAGTTTGCCATGCCCTGATTTCCTGCCTCAATGGCAGGGAACCACTGCTTCGCAAGCCAGGGTAATGGCAGTCAGGGGCCCAGAATTTTCAGCTTATCCCCCATCAGTGGAGTCTACAAGAAGAAAGAGTCCTTACCACCTCCAACCTAAACTCACCTAGAACTTAACCCATAGCTGAAAGCAGGATCAGAGTTGCTGAAGTCCTGCTCCTACTGGGAAAAAAGCTTTCTCCTGGGATCTTGGAGGAGAGGGAGCCTGCTGCTCTTGACTGCAGAAGTCTGGTATGGAGTCTCCACCTCATGAAATTGGGAAGTGGGAAAGGGACAGTCTTGATCCAGATACTACAGATACTATTCTAAATAAATTCATTGTGTTTGGGGAATAATTGTCTTTTCATTTGCTGTTTGCCCTTAATATGATGGGTAAAAATAACTCCTAACCTCTGAGATGTCAGGTGTGCTGAGTTCATGGTCTCACGACGGCAAGGAATAAAGTCACAAACCAAAGGAGAAGGTTGGGAGAGTTTTACTGCAAAGAAGAAAAAGAACAGCTCTGGGTTTCTCGGAGGAGTCGTGAGTGGGTGGCCACATGGTCTCTTATCCAGAGTTAGCTATACGTAGATAAGCTGAACACAGCCCAGTTGTTTAGTGGCCACCTATCACAGGTAGCTCTTTGGATTTAAAATGAGCAAATGGAACTAAAACTGCCCAACCCAGTTCCTCAGCATGCAGAGTTTAAAGGAAACTGACGTTTTAGAGGAAAAAAATTTTGTTTTACATTTGAAGTTCTTTAGAACTCAGGAACTTAGAGTGGCTGTACTCCCTTTAGTAGGGAGCAGCATTCCATGCTGCTTAAAGGAGGTCCATCCTTTGGCCCAAGTCCTAGTTCACTGTCTTCTTAGTTTCAGTTCCCATCAGTGTGGCTGATTAGCCAGCTCCATCGGAGGCCCTTTCCCTAGCTAGCTGCTTCACTCATAAGCTAGCTAATAAACTGTATTTTCACCATTTCCAGAGCCTTTAAATGACTGGTGGTTTTGTTTTTAAATACTTCTCACCAGTTCCAGGGAGCCAGGATAGTGTGTGTCCTCAGGCTGTCTGCTGGGAGTGGGTCCCTTCTTACCCATGTTTAAGTAACCAGTGCTCAGCTTCCGCGTGAGAATCACCTCAGGATGCAGGATGTTCCACTTTGGTAGCTCTAAAACAGTTCTTCCCTATCGTGGGTGACACCTCTACCCATTTATCGTTGTCTTTCTTCTGGGAGCTACCAAAAGATATCCAACCCCTCTCTTGAGAGAGCAGCCTCCTGGGCCTTTGTGTAATTGAAGTCGTGAATCCCCAGCCTGGTCTTCTCTTGTCTGGCAGCGCATCCGCAGTGCATTTCTTCTGTCATCTCCACCCCGTCATGCCCATCTCTGCACCATTGCCGTTGGGGTTGAGGTGAGGTCACTTGAAAACAAGATGAGATCGTCACCTTCCTTATTCTAGGTTCTCTTTCTATAAGTGGAAGCAAAAGCACATTAACATTTCCAGCAGCTGTTTTGCACGGTTGACTCAGTGAACGTATTTGATGTTTAACTCCCGGTTCTCTTCACACATGCTACTGATACACGCTGTTGTTCCTGGATCCAAGTGCAGAGCTTTGTATATATTGTTTCATGATTTCTTACCCCATGCAAAGGCCTCTTCTACCTTTATCCAAGTCATTAGTAAAACGTTTGTGTAAAACAAATCCAGAGGTCGAGTCCTACAGTTCATCATCAAAGACCTAGGAGGCTTCATTCACAAGTCACCACACTGGCTGAGAGGCCTGGAGTCCTGTTTTAACACCACACATCTGCCCGCTTGTCTCCACTCAGATCTGAGTCTCTCTGGGGGCTGTGTGTGAGGTCACCTCAGTGCTAGTGGTGGTTCCCTGTTCCAGCCTTGTACCCTTGCAGTTCCATCATGTTTACCATCTTCTTGGAATTTTGGCTTCTACAGTAGAGACTGTTGATCAAGTTATAAATGGGCTTTTCCCTCCAACAACGTTTCCTGGCACTTTAGGTGCTGCCCTCAATTCACGGCAGTGATCTCTTTTCAGTGTGTGTGCAGACAGACTTACTGAACATTAAGACAGCTCAGTAGGCCATTCTTAATTGTGCTGTGCTGAATTATCACTTGTTTGTAAAGATCAGAAACTCCAAGTACACAGCTCTATAGAGTCCAAGCCTGCCCTGAGCTGCCCTGGTGGTGGTCTAGGTGGCCACCACACTATAATGGCAGAGTACAGCCTTCTGTCAGGACACCATCCCAAATCAGTTATCGCAGCACCCTAGAAGTGCTTCACACTTCCTTATACAGGATGGGAACTCTGGGTTGGGTGTGTTTAGAAAATTGAGAAATCTTCTGTTAAAGCAGAAGGAAGGGACAAGAAGATAGATGAAAATAAAGGGCTGATGTTTAGTGCAGTCTGTTGTGACAGAATCACTTCCTTGGCATGTTTGTATTTTGTCTTCTTCTGCGCATAGCCTAAATCCATGTTATCTGTGACACATTGGTTCTTTTGTAATGGCATGAACAAGTTTTAGCCCTTTGGTAGTAGAGTGTCTACTGATGGTAGATATTACTCTAGATATACCCCTAAAGAGGCCCCACCCAACCTACTGGGTAACATTTATAACTTTTATAAGTGAAGAATAATCTCTAAAACTAATGATAAAAAGCAGAATACAGGAAATAAACTAGTATTACTGCCCTCAAGTAGTATGTGCTCTGCATAACTTAAATACTATATTTTACACTCCTGACAATGCAGTAGACTTGCTTACACCAGAATCACCACAAACACATAAGTGATATGTCACACTATGACATTAGAATAGTTATAATGTTACTATGCGACAGGAAATTTTCAATTCCATTACATTATGAAACCACTGTCTTAAAATTGTTGACCAAACTGTTGTTATACACTACATGACTGTGTACCTTTTTCCTGTCATTTAAATCCGTAAACATATTTATAAAATAGATATTTAAATGGTCTTCTAACACCAACATCTCTGGGTCTGTTTTACTCATCTTTTTTTCCCTGTCACGGGCCACATTTTCCTGCTTCCCGTATCTGGAAACTTCTGATTATGTTCTGGACATTGTGAGTGCTGTGTTGATGAGCATCTGGGTTCCAGTTGATTTCTGGGGCTCGGCCTGACTCTCTCCTCTTCAGATTCTGCTCACTGCCCATCCCAGACTTCCCAGTCTCCTACTTCTAAATCCTTAATTCAACCAAACTTCTGTGTTCTCCCTGAACTGTCCTTCCCTTGCTGCAGCCTGGATCAGGCTTCCAGAATTCCAGAGAAATCAGGGGACTCTGTGTGTTTCACTGTTTTTGAAAGATTACAGCCCTGCCCTGCCTTTTAGGCAAAGTTGGCCAATTTTACATTTATTTGATAGGAGAGTTAATCTAGTCCACTATGTTACAATGGCAATATGTGACAGCATGTGGGCTTTTTTAAAAAGTTACAATGAGCAATAATTTACCGTATTAATTTCTCTTACTTTGTCTTCCTGTTTCACTGTCTGCCCTCCCCCTCCCCACAGTCAAGTCCTACAGGGAGAAATAGTAGGAAAGATTTTCTTCCTTCAGACAGCAGAGCCACATGCATCAGCCTGTTTTCCTTGGGTTTATAATTGCATTGTTCACTTGTGTCAGATTTTGCTGATTTCTGGGTGAAACCTGCTCATCCAGTTGATTGTGTTGTCATTTTTAGATCTGAATTGTTAAGCCAAGCAGGAACACTTGACCTGAAAGTCTCTCAGCACTCATGGTTCTGGTAGGAAAATCACGAAGGACCTGGCCCCTCAGAGGAGCGCGTGGTCCTAACCGTTGCCTGCAGCAGTATCCACCAGGGTAACTGACTTTCTTCTCAAGCAGATTGCACTCAGATAGCCAAATAGTGACAAGCCTTAACTACATATATGAGGCTAATGTTTCCTTGTTATGCTCTTTTTTAAATTAAGGCCAAACGCTTCATCAACGCTAAGACAAATAGGGTGGTATGAGTAGCAATAGGAAGATGGCACCTCACTAAGAAGCTTTCTGGGGATTTTTGGATTATCCTTCCCTGACAAGAGGAAAAAACAGTTATGGAATAGCTGTGATATACCAGGTGACAAGACCTCCATTGCATGAACAGCGCCCTCAGGAAAAGCAATCGGGGGTCCAGCCTCTCAGCTCCCCGTACTGTCGTTCCTGTTTCTGTTTATAATCATCTCAGCCTGCGCTGACATCTCTCGACAGTGACAGCTCTGGATAATGCCTCTGTTACAGTGGGGGCAGCAGCGTCCAGCAGTTATTTCATAATCTGAGCGTTTGAGCTTCCCATGTCTGCAAAGCAGTGACACCAAGATGGCCAGTCCTTCCTGACAGTAATAATCCCTGGGGGTGCTGACAGGCAGGTTTTAATGGATTTGAATAGGGAGCTGCATTGGTTATCTAAAAATTCAGACCACATTCTACAGTTGCCTAATCAGTTTTTTAAAAACCTTTTTAAAGCATGATGAAGTCACCAGTTTTTGCTGTGATGGGATTTCCCCAGGTTGTCTTCTTTCAACTAGGCTAAGCAGGAGTAGCCAAGTGCGTGCAGGTATAGCGTGTGGGCTGCAGAGACTTCACGCCGAGTTAGCAACATCTCTGTTTGTGAGAGAGCAAAATGGTTAGGCCAAGCCGAATACTCGGTAGTGTAACATTTATGTGCCGTGGGGTTTGTGCCACAAGCACTGTGGCTGCGGTACTCGGGCAGGTGCAGGGCAGCACCTGGACTAAGCCGCTCGCAGCGCCTGCAGGACGCCCATGGTGCCTTACACAGTTATGGTGCGTTATGTTTGTCACGCTCAGTGTAAGGACTGCCACTCTCCCAAAATGTATTTTTCCTGGCGCAACCTCAGTTTTTTTTCATGTGACTTAGAGACAGTGAAGCCTAGCTTGGGCTCATGTGTGCTTTAAACATGAAAAAAATTACTGTAAAGCCACAGACCAGGGGACAACACGAAACTTTTTCTCTATTTCCCTGCCCTCCCCTCAGCAGAGCTTTGTAAGGTAGATATTTTTTTCCCATTTGTGCAGATATTTTTTCCATTTTATAGATTAGATAACTGACATCAAGAATATCAACGTACCTAATTAAGGCCACTGATAACGTAGTATCTGAGCCAAGTTCAGAATATTTTTCTGTGATGCAGAAGGGATTCCTGGGCACCTAGTGTATGTGCAAAGCTGTCAGCTTTTTCACTGCACAACTTAGCTTAGCTCTTAACATAGTTGCCTGTCAGTAAGCTTCGGTCCAGCCTTCCCAGTAGCTGCAGTCTCTCTCTCTGTCTCTGTCTCTGTCTCTCTGTCTGTCTCTGTCTCTGTCTGCCTCCCTCCCCCTCTCTGTCTCGGTCTCCTTCTTTTCCCTACTCTGGTGCTGTTGTTTAAACCTGGCGGAGTGAGCTTTGAAGTTAAAGAGAGGCATGCCCAGAAGGAAGCCATCAGTGTTCTGAGAACATGACTTACACTCACTGAGCCTGAGCAAACCCAAGTCTGCTCCTGACCCAACCTTTCAGCATCCTTGAAAGAGGCACTTTGTCAGACTTCTTTCAGACTGACACTAAAGATGTGGTGAAGGAATCTCCGGAGCTCGTCTGCCCCAGTCTAGATCAGGAGTCCACCAGCAGCCAGAATGACCTTGTGCACACCACTAATATAATACTAACAAAAGTGCCCAGTTCAGCATTGTGTGGTGGTTACTAAAGTAACCCACAGGAAGAAGTAGTCACGGGCTGGCACACAGCAGTTACATAGCCAGCGCATGTAACTTTCCACACCTCGGGAAGATTAAACTGGCGTTTCCCCTCCTGCCGGTTTCCCCTCCTGCCGGCAAAGGTCACTGGCATGGTCATCTGAGAGCCCCGACTGCTCCTCTAAGTGAAATCTCCTTTTAGAGATGTCCTGCCTGATTCTCCCCTCTCCAGGTAGCTGCATGCCTCTTCTGCCTGTTTTATTATTGTATTAGCTCATTCATTATTAGCTGTGAGCTGAGGAGAATGTTGGGCATTAGGACATGTGTGGACAGGAGGGGTCAGGTTCCGTCTGAGCGCTGTAGGGTGGGATAGGAAAGTTACGTTTACCAGGGAAAGGAAGTAGGGTGGGTCTTCGAAAGCTTTCACTTCAGGCAAGAACTCAGTGGTCAGGACCTCTTGGTTGAGTCCATTTAGGTGGTAGCAAAAGCTGTATAACAGATTATAGAGACAAATTTAAAACCAAGACCAAGGGCAGGCAAGGGGAGAGTGGGAAATACAGTTCTCATTCCACTGATGGGATTCCACCTGTGCTGTCACATTCTAGAGAAGGAGGCACCTAGACTGCAGGGAGGATAACCGAGTGGGAGAATTAAAGCACTCCGTGTGTTTCCTGAGCTGGGTGTGACCTCGTATTCGTGTGGGGAGACAAACAGGAAATGGGAAGCTAGGATTTTGATCTTAGGATTGCAGACTTTATAGAGAATAAGAAATGGGCAGGCAGAGCTGTCTTCTGTGACTGTCCCTGTCTTCCCATGTGCGTGGCATCCTAGAATTAGTGTTATCCCTGTTCCTAGGAGCCTGGCTTTCCGGGTGGCAGTGGTGCTGCCTTGTCCCTGCAGCGGAGCATGGTGTGCTGATTAGAGGTCTGCGGGCTCTGGAAGCCCTGGTTTGTTTTCTTCCTGCCAGCAGATGTAATTACAGCTCCTGCTTCCACCACATCTGTGAGTCACTGCACTTTGAAACGCGCTGGCGCACTGTGTTAGCCCCATGTCCCTGTCCCCAGGGCTCCCTAGATCATCAGGACCTCATTTTCCACCGGATTTGCTTTAATGCTGAGTATTACAAGGTCATTTCCAGGGCTGTCCCTGTTCCTTCCTCTGATGTTCAGCTGCAGTTTAGTTTTCAGCTCTTATCACTGGACCTCATTCTATAGGAAAGAAGAAATCCACCCCTGCAGACAGTGTCCACAGGCTTCCTTCTCTTGCAAGTGGGAGAACCGCTCTGAAGCAGTCCTGTGCTGGGGTCAGGTGGTCTGGGAGTACCAGAAGGGTGCTGCACATTTCTGAATTTATCACATGGAGATTGGGTTCCAATGTTGTTGTTCCTGTTTTTATTTTGTGCATGGCACTCATTTAGCCAATCAGCTTCTCTGTACAGCGTCCTGAAGACTCAATCCTTCAGGGTTATCATGAGTCTTTGTGACAGGGCCCCTTGTTGGTTGCCCTGGTTTACTTCTGATTATGCAGTGGAAGCCACAGTGAGCTTCAGGAGACAGTACTGTTTGATTTGCAGCTCTCCTGCCCGAGATGCCTGTTATCTCGCTGTGCCCCCGTCTCCCCCAGAGAAAGCAGCCTGATGTGGCATTGCAGCTTGGACCAGCAGAGTGGTGCAACCCATTCAGGTTACGCTGGGAGCCGGTGGCAGGCCGAAAGCTCAAGTCTCCTGTGCTCCATCAGGCACTGCAGTAATTGCTGCCATGAATTTATTAAATCAAACAGTACCAGACCCGTACATTGGCTGTGCTTCTCACAGTAATTCTATGAAGTAGAGTTTTACAGATAGCAAAACTGAGACCGAGAGAAGCCAAACCTGGCCCAGAAACTCTGCCCTGTGTTCTTGCCTAGAAACTGCAGCAAATGTCAGAAGGAAACCTGCTCGCTCACCTGCCCAGCCCTCCAGCCGTTCGATTTGTATCTTGGTTACATAGCTGCTCTGCGCCAAGCACAGTGTTGTGTGGTGGAGACTGAGCAAGACAGACACAGACTGTCTTCAGTGGCTGTCATTTTCCTGCAGTTTTTCCCGTCCCTTACACCCTTGTCCCTCTTCAGCAATAACACACCCTTACATGTACACATACATGCACACACTACTGGCCTTGCTAGCTTCACCTGTCCACCATGCATCCGTGTTCCCTTCTCTCTGGCTGTGCAGCTGCAGTAGGGCATGGTCCACACCACAGTGCATGGCAGAGCCTGGCCCTGTGTGCAGCGCCTGGCCCTGTGTACTCGCTGCCCCCTGGGCCGAGCAGTAACCAGCACAGACTGGGCGCCGAGTCCGAGAGTTGGCATTCTCCGTGTGTGCTTCCTTCCTTCCCTCTGCTCAGCCACCGCATGTGGTACAGCTGTCATCCGAAGCACAGTCCTCCCAGCTCAGGGAACAAGCATCTCCCTTAAGATTGTCCTGCGAGTAATTCCTGCAGCCAAGTTTGGGCTCACGCAATCCAGCTGTAGAGTGCAAACTGCACCCCCCACCTCTGCATTGCCGCAGGCCCTGCCCCGCCCCTCCCCGCCTTGTAGGCTGCTTCATCACACCTGATGGAAGACAGTAACAGAAGGGACTCTAATCACAGTCCCTATCACTTCATAAATTTTATCACCTTCTTTTTCTTACATTTGCCAGCAGCTTGTGCATGATAGGCAAGTACTGTCTCAGTGAACTATACACCCAGCCCTTTTTATTTTCCATTTTGAGAAGAGATTTTGCTGAGGTTGCCCAGAGTAGCCTGGAACTTGTGAGCATCCTGCCTCAGCCTCCCAAATAGCCGGGATTATAGGCATGCACCGCCAGTTCTAGCTTACTTTTACAACCTTATTCTTAAAGGGGTCGGTTGTTACATTTTGTGACATTTTAAAAATAATTCTTTTTCCAAAACTGGAATAAACAAAACAAAACTGATAGTTTAATATACAAGATGCACATCTGAGATCAAAAGAATCTACAAAGTCCAGAGATTTTTAAAATAGACAAATCCCAGTGATTTCACAGGAAGCCAGAAGAGCAAGTTGCTTTCTTGTGTTATACAAAAACTTGACAGTTCAGAGGAAAGCAGGGGTGGTGATGCTGTGGCCCATTGGGACTGGAAGATGTGTGGGATCCAGCTGTGACATTCCGAGGGCCCACAGCCTCGAGAGACAGCAGACAAAGTGGCAGTTCCGCGGCACTGATCTCATCACCCCGAGGTCACCGGAAAACAGGAGGGAAAGCCTTGTCTGCTGACAGTGTCGGGGAACCAGAGGAGGCACTGAGGGAGCAGGCCAGAGCTGAGACTCAGGAGTCGAGTGCAGAGTGTAATTTGGGCACAGTAGTGTAGTTTCAAGTGAGGCCTGCCTTGGAAAACAAGCAGCTAATGACCATTTCATGCCACCGGCCTGGTCTTATCTCGTCTCATGTCTTGTTGAGACAAGGTCTTGCTATGCAGGATTTAAACCAACTGTGCAGCCCAGGTTGACCTCAAACTGGCAGCAATCCTCCTGCCTCAGCCTCCTGAGTGCTGGGGTGACAGACATGTGCCACCATGCCCAGCCAGGCTCTCTAGTACCTGTCGCCGCTGGAGAAGGTGAATCTTTTGGTAGGGTTTTAATGCCCTATAATCTGTGAAGCACTGAACTCTTCTTACTTATCACCTTTGCATACCAGGGCCTGATACAGTAGAGGCTCCTGAAGCATCTGTGGACCCAGCAAACTGAACCCCATTTGTGGGACTCAGAGGAGACAGAACAGGAGCGCCACACTGACCGAGTTCAGCTGGTGGTCAAGTTGGTCGTCAGGTTTCAGCCCCCACCTGTTACCCACAGGGCCCAGTGAGAAGTGGGGCAGCTTCCCACCACCCTCCACTCTTCACACAGCACAGACAGCACCCCGGGAACATCCGGGATAGGCAGATGTCAGCCCCATCCAGACATGCCAGCTGGTGCCTGCATTTTAACAAGGTCCTTCAGAGAGTCTTGTGTACACTGAAGTCTGAGAAGCACTGGGCCAGAGAACACGGCTTGGTCCCCCACATGAGACACCCGCACAGTCCGCCCCAGTGAACAGAGCCCCGGCCAGCGCTGTGTCTGGAGCAGACCCGTGCCGTGTGGAGTTTCCTGGGGGCCTGACAGCGCGGCGACTTAGCAGCAGCACTCCTTACAGCCAACCTCACACAGCCTCTGCTACCCTAAGACATTGTGAATTGGCTTCCAAAATATGTGCCGTAGGATGAAGTAAGTGATGAAATCTAGACTTAAACGCAACAAACCGACTGGAATACAGTAGAAAGGCAAGGCGATGGTAGCAGCCAGGAATGTTTGCCACCGAGGCCTGTGCAACTGCTGGTTCCCGGTGACAGACACAAAAACAGCCTGCGATCAGTAACAGCGAGACTGTGCTGTTCACAGATTTCCTCCGTGCGGGGTCTGATGTAAAATTCATCAACAAATGTTCACAAGGGGCCAGGATCGCTTGCATTTCCATCCCAGTGTGTCACATACTCATGCATGGACCGTGGTTTTGTGTTTATCAGACCCCTTTGAGACAGAGACCTGGTTGCCCCGGGACCTCTACGGTCCTGCTGCGGTTGTCATTTGCTGCTTTGGCCTCTGCAGCCACTTTTCTAATGAACCACCCCAGCCAGTCCCCTCTCAGGCCGCTTCCATTGGCACTTCCCCACCAAACCCTCCTCACAGCTTGCTGGGGACTGAGCGAAGAGCCGCTCAACACAGCGTGCTGCTCCCTTCTGATCTGCCCGCTCCCCAGCCTGCACCTGCGCTGCTCAGTGCCCCGAAGGTAGTGAATTACGTTTTTCCTCCTTGTAACTGCCAGTCTCCCTGGGAAGCCCGGAGACAGAGCCTCCTCACCGCTCCTGCTTGCAGTCTCCAGGCCCCTGTCCACCTCGTCAGGGCCGAGGCCAAGATCTCTGCAGCCCTGTGCAGCATTCACTTCCATTGTGTAAGCCCTGAGTAGGTTTTTTTTTTCTGTGAATGGGGAGAATTTTGAGGGAAAGAAGTAAAACCATTCCTACAAGACAAATTAATTGTACATAGCTCTTAAGGTTTCCGTTATACTTTCCAAAGTTCACCTCCCTCGTGGGGAAAGACATGGATGTGCCGGCTCCTGTCACAGGGACCTGTCACAGAGCAGGTTGGATGAGACGAGCACAGCGCCCGTCCCCAGCTCCTGCACGCTGTCCCCTCCTCCTGACCCTCTGTCGGGCCCTGCACACAGGCACTGGGGGCAGCCTTGGAAGGGCTTGCTGAGGACCAGAGTGTGTGCAGATGGCCTCACACAGGCCCTGCGGTCCCTCACCCCAGCCAGCCCACAGAGACGTGCACCCACACCGATATGGAGCCCTTCGTCCCCAAACCCTTTGTGTCAACTACATGGTTTGTGATACAGAGCAAACAAAGACATCTCCTAGCCGTATACATAAACATAAAAACACCGCTGAGGTCTCCTTGTAACTAAGGGCATCTGAACAGGGCCGTACAAGCTACCACATGCCGAGCCCCAACCGGCCCCAGGTGGGAGACACTGAGATATGGTGCCACCGGTTTAGCTTCAGTGAAAGCGAGTTGGGCCCTGTACCGTGAGAGCAGAACCATGCAGCCAGCTAGATGTCCCCTCTTCCAAACAGCAGCAGACTGATCTTGTGACCCCTGAAGTGGCTGCTGGCTCGCCGAAACAGGGCAGTGATGTGCCGTTCCCTCGTCCCCCTCGCAGAGGAGGGGGTACAGGAAGGAAGTGGGAGTGCAGAGCCAGGTGGTCTCAGGTGCTCTGCAGTCCTGGCGAAAGGTCGGGAAGCCCTCCAGGAGGTATGTGAGCGTAGGAAGTTTAGGGTCTGCTTGTGGAACGGGTCTAGAGTGGGGGCCGCCTTGGGCCCGCAGCAAGGAAGGGCTTCAGCGGGACGCGCCCGCGTGCTAACGTCTTTCTCCCTCACTGCAGGCGCGGGAAGGGGCTGCCATCTCCTGACTGCTGGCTTGGGGCAAGTTCAGGGCCTACATACAGACCCAGGCAGGTGGTGGTATTAACCTTACCATTTTTTATTCCTCAGGCAACCTCAGAACCTGTCCTGGATCCCCAGCAAATCCAAGCATTCGATCAGCTTTGCAGGCTGTACCGAGGAAGCTCCAGGGTAACATCTGTGTGACTTTCACATTTCTTTCCCCATTTATCAGTTGCAGTTCTGGAAAGGCAGTGCCCAGAGTCCTGCTCCTGGGCCCAGCAGGTCCCCTACACCCCAGCCCCAGCCCAGGGAGCCCTCAGACTGGCAGAGGCAGTGGAGGGAGTGAAGTTCTGTCACTGACCCGAGTGCGACACGCATGGGGAGAGAGCACACCAGAAGCCTGACTCCCTCACCAGAGAGCCTTATCTTATCCTATCTATTGTGGTTTTTATCTTGTTAGAACACAGTTGCAGCCCATGCAGCTCACAGTCATCTTAGGGAGCGCTTACATGTACTACTGCAGCTCCTTTTTTCTGTTTTTAATCCCCTTCCCTCCCCTCTCTCCACTTCCCCATGCCAATTTTCATTCTTGTTGATCTTAATCTTAGCTCTTGGTCTCCGGGAGTAAAGACCAGTTTCTCAGCCTCCACTACAGTTGCCCTTGCGCCTGGCATGTATAGCATCTCATGTTTCCTTGCCTTGCTGTTCTGTGCTGAGGCCCAGGCCCTTGTAGGCATTTGCATTGGTTGAATTAGGTTGGGCCATGAAAGATAAATCTATAAATGCAAAGGAACTGTGGTTTAAACAAGATGGAAGTGTGAGTGCAGGCAGCCAGAAAGCCTTCCACAGACCCCTCGCTGGGCATCCCCAGCTTGTAGCTTGTGCTTGCACGGTTCAGCATGGTTACTCCAGCTCTCACCATCACGTGAGTCTGCATTCCAGCTGCCAAGAGGAAAAAAGAAGACAAAAATAAGGCCTCCCCTAAATTGTCCCCGTCACCTGCTCGCTCTCACCTCCCTCAGCCAGGCCGTAGACCTGTTCACCTGCATAGCTGCAGTGCAGGCGGGGAAAGCGCTGCTGGAGACCAGGCTGAAACGGCACCTTCTCACTGTGAGGGGGATAGCAGAAAGCCCCCGGGGGGCTGCTCAGGAGCATGTCCCCTGGGCACTTCGTATGTGGTTTCATGTCCCACCCAGTGACTCAGAGCACACACAGCAGCTCCCTGGCCTCATCTGTTGCCCCATCACGCGACAGGGCGGGGTGGGGAGGTCCCTTAGGCTTCTCCAAGACTTCTCCCTGGCCCTGCAGCCCATCTCCACCCTCATCAGGCCTCCTGCGCACCACGCAGGCCATGGCCAGTCCTAGGACTGTAGTATTTTTACAGACTGGCACTTAGGGGCCTGCAGGTGGCTCCCAGTTACCACAGCCACTGGTCATATTTGCAGCAGGAATGACAAATGGGTCATTGCCTGTGTGACAGAAAGCCTGCTGCCCGAGGCTAGGAAACAGCTGGAGGAGCAGGCTGCTGTACAGGGCACAGGCGCCAGACAGCTTCAGGTAAGGCCAGCAGTGGGTCATGTGGCTGCACAGGATCTGTCCACAGGCCTGAGTTTGAATCACACACTGTGGGTCCCAGCTGGGAGACCTGGGGTGAGTGACTTCACTGCTCAGTTACCCCAGAGGGTGACTGTAGGGAGCAGAAACAGCACACACGCAAAGCGCCAAGCTTATGGTCTGGCGCTGAGGGGACACCTGGCAGAGTCACCCAAGGCCGAGTGTGATGGGTGCGAGGCATGGCTACCCTCTCTGCAGGCCCGGCAGGCTCCTTAAGAGTGCTGGCGGTTGTGATACCCAGTCTTGGCTGCTGTGAATCAGAACCTTGGCTTGCCGGCCCTGAGCACCATGCCATTGGCTCTGAGTGGTGGACCAGGGCTCCCTCAGCAGATGGCTGGAGAAGCTACAGCAGGCACTTAGTGGGTAGCGAGGCTTAGGCACCTGGATGGGACTTATCTCTTCTTTCCGTCGAGGGCATCTCAAGGGCCAGAAAGGCCCAGCTTTTGTTTTCTTTAGTACTGGGGATTGAAACTAGGGCCCTCTCACCCAGCTGTATGCCCAGCCCTTTTTTGAGAGGGTCTCGCTAAATTGCTGAATAGTGCAGGCTGGACTTGAACTTGTGGTCCTCCTGCCTCAGCCACCTGGAGTGCTGCGATGGCAGATGTGTACCAGAAGGCCTCCTTAGCAGAAGGGACAGCAGCCAAGGGCAAAGCCTGGCTGTGCCCCGCTCTCCCAAGACAAGGCTTCCAGAACAGAGGTGCCCACAGAACAGGGCTTCCAGAACAGGGAGTGCTGGGGGCTGAGCGTCTGACCATGTGGAACCACCCAGGTGATGAGAGAGAGGTCAGAGCTAGAGATCATAATCCAGGGACGCTCGCCACAGGCTCCCCAGGGCCTTTGTCCCTGTGGCCTGCCTGACGCGCACTCCTTCTCTGCAGCTGGCGCTGCTCACAGAGCTCTCCCAGAATCGCGGCGGCGACAGCTACCGGCCATTCAGCGGCTCCCAGAGCGGCCCTGCTTTCCACAGCGTCTTCCAGAATGAGAACTTCCAGCTGCAGCTCACACCCCCACCTGTGACCGAGGACTGACGGGGCCTCCTTGGCCAAGCAAGTGTCCCCACCACCACCCCAGGACAGCCCCCCATCCATTCCTGCATGTCACCACGGCTTCGGCCCGTCAGATGGACTGGGCTTTCTCTTCCAGGGACCCATACGCCTCCCAGCTCTTGGAGGAAAGAGCTCACTCCATTTCTGTTCCAGGGCTGCTGGGATGTGAGCAGGGCCTCCTCGGTGCTGGGTGGATCATCAGAGGGACCCCACTGAGGGGAGCAGAGCTGGGCCTGGCCAGGGCATTGCTGTGTTTCTGATCACGCAGGTGACAGCCCTGTCCTTGACAATAAATATCCGCATCCAAGGGCTGCAGGCTGCCACTGCCCACTCTCTGCCTGTTGTGCCCGTGGAGATGCTTGGAGCCCTGTTGCCACCCTTGGACTTTATCGGCTCCCAGTCAGGGACCTGGACTTTGTCCTCAGACCAGCAGCTGCATTGCCCGCCCCATCCAGAGTCCAGCCACTCAGGGGTCCTGTGACAGGGCCCCAGCAAGCTTGGTCCCCAGGATGCTGTACATCCCTGACGTGGGAGCCAGGCTGCCACCTCCACCACTCAGACGCCACCCAGTCAGTCCCTGCCGGGAGGGGCAGCTCGGGCCAAATGCTCACCACAGCCATGGGGAACAGATAGGTGAGCTCCACGGGACTAGAATGATTTCTAATAGCAAACAGAGCCTGCTCCGAGCCAGCGTGGGCCTCTTTATAGAATAAGCTGTGAGGAGGAGGAGGAGGAGGTCAGCTTTCACTGTGCAGCTTCTCCCAGGAGCTGTGGTTGAGCTGGGTGGCCAGGGGTGCCCAGCGCAGCCACCTGAGAGCATCTCGACCCCATGGACAGCTGAGAAAGCCAAGGTACAGGGATGCTGAATCATTTAACCAGGGCCACCTGGAGAAGCAGCAGAATTGGGATCTGAACTCAGAACCGTGACCGCAGTGCTGCCCTGCTAAGGCGTGAAGGTCTCAGTCTACAATTAAGGCCCAGGGAGCTGGATATCATCGGGGTATAACTCGGTGGCTTCTTTCCAGAGCCCAAGGAACTAAGGCAGAGGGTGGACAGCATAAAAAGACGTCATTGTAGGACCAAAAACATCAGGGTGTGTGGGAAGGATGGAGTAACAGCGTACTCATTTTATGTGCTCAAGGTGAAGTTGTTAGCATTTGAAGAAAACATGTATGTACCATGGAAAGCCACTCAGCCTTTAGAGATGAGGATTCATGTTATTTCCAGCCTGGGAGAACCGACAGCCGTTAGAAATAAGCCAGTAAGAAAGACAGACACTGCATGATCTCACCCGCAAGTGATGTACACAGAGTCAAGCTGTGAAATAGTGGTCACCAGCAGTGAGGCACATTGGGCAGCTGCTGGTGAAAGGACACAAGATTTCAGTAAGGAGGGGAAGTTCAAGAGATCTATGTACATCACAGTGAGTATGGTTAATAAAATGTTTCTGGAATTGCTCAGGAAGCTGTTTTCACGTGTCCTCAGCGCGGAAGAGAGCACGTTAGCCATCCCACAGTGGGCGCGCACCTGAATGTATCGTGGTACACACCGTAAATATACATGATTCCTACTGGTCAGTTAAGGTTAAAAAGGAACCGAGGAGTCTGCATGGCAGAGCCCTGCCCTGATAGAGGCAGTGGACACCAGCAGCTCATCCACAGCAGCCCGAGCTATTTAATCAGTCCTGGGAGTGCCTTTGCCTCTCTTCAGGTCACAGCCCAGCTGAGTAAACCAAGCACCTTCGGGTCCTGCCTTCCTGAGAACACTTGTGCCGGGGGTCAGGCACACTCTGCTCGCCTGAGGGCAGGGGATAGGCCCCCTCTTGAGCACCAGGCGGCTTAGGCACTGGGCTTGGCAGGCCTGCATGGAGAGCCCCAGTCCCTGCCACCTGCACCCCTGCTGGTCCCCCTCCTGGCGCTTAGCACATGCCTTGCCTGTGTCCTCGCACAAAGCAGTTCCTGAGGGGCTACGACTCCTCCCTGGAGGTCTCTTCAGCATCAGAAGGCACCTTGTTCTGCTGACAGAGCCATGGATGCTTTGGAGGTGGGGTAGAGGCACCCCAGGATCAGACCAGACTGGAGCTGGACTCAGAAGGTGGATCAGGCAGCCCCAGGACTGTGTTTCTAGGCCACATGCTGGCCCTTGGCTGTGACAGGTGAGGAGGAGGAGGGCCAGGGATAGGTTCCCTATGGGTCCCTAGGGTGGGGGACTCGATTCCCTGAGCAGAATTGGCAGAAGGGAGCAGAGAAGGGACTTGGGTTGGCCAGGAAAAACAGTGACCCTTACAGCTTGGATCACTGCAGTAAATATTTGAGCAGCTGGCATCTGTCACAGCTGAAAATAGTTCCCCTCAGCTGTCCCGCTGGCTGCTGTGGACACAAGTGACCAACACACAGTGCCCCCTCACTGCCACTTATGTTGGGGCTGCACACGCTAAGCAGAAAACAACCCAGAGCTCTGTCAACACTTGTTATTTTTATAGTCTGTTATTTTTAAATGCTTCCTGTTTTTCCACAGTCCACACCCTTGTTCCTGTCTGCACCCCTTTGTGCCCCTTGGTTCCCTGGGTGCCTTCACAGCCTCTGCACGTGGCTGGTCACACAGGGCTGCTGTGATCAGGTGCTGCTCTCCATAGCCCCTCTCTGCCAGCCTTGTTTGTTTTTACATTTTATCTAGAGGGAGATTTTGTTCTACGTACGTTAGAACCAGGGCTGCAGGTGCTGCTCAGCAGCAGAGCACATGCCCAGCAGGCTCAGCACCCCGAGTTTGATGCCCTGTACTACTGCTCCTGATACCCTCATCATGGACGCATCACTGTCCTCCAGGTGGTGCAGATCAGTGGCCCGTAGTTCTGTGTTTCCCTGGGTGAATGCAGCCCTTGGGATTAGCAGTGCTGGGGCTGAGTGGCCTGTGTGCCGGCATGAGGAGGTGAAGCCTCTCAGAGGTGATGAGGGCTGGAAGCTGCACGCATGCCCGCCCCTTCGGCCAGGTTGCAGGGCAGCACTTCCTTGCAGGCAGAGAGCAGCCCTCGGGCCCCCTGACCCTGCAGGCAGCCTGACTGTAGACTCCCTGCCTCCAGAACTGTGAGAACCCGAACTTCGTGTAAGTCATCTTCATCAGACAGCCTGTTAGAGCCGCACAGAGCGGCCAGGGCCCATGTTTGTCTATCGGCCTCTGCTCAGCTTTAACTTGCAGAGAATTTATGCATCCAGGTTGCCATCCTTCATGCAGTGGCATCTGTCCTAACACTGACCAGGGACTGAGCTATCGAGGTCTCAGAAAGTTGCTCCCAGCTAGAGGGGT
Organism: Hydrochoerus hydrochaeris; assembly: GCA_004027455.1. Classification (NCBI taxonomy): domain Eukaryota; kingdom Metazoa; phylum Chordata; class Mammalia; order Rodentia; family Hydrochaeridae; genus Hydrochoerus; species Hydrochoerus hydrochaeris. The sequence continues at coordinate 376,511 of PVLA01000978.1, forward strand.
GTCACCCTGGGTTCCTTCTAGGCTCGGGGCTCTATCAGAGCTAGCACATTGTGGGGCCCAGTCCAAGGAGCTCTGGCAGGGACTGCAGCTGGCCCAGTCTTCCACTATGCAGGGACCTTAACCATGCCTGGTTCCAGGGTCCAGGTGTGGCAAAGCTGTGTGGCACTGCAGTGCTGTCCTCTTAATAACCTGGGGACAGCTGCTGTGTCCCTGCCCTGCTCACAGGGCATCGGGCTCACTGGTTAGTTGTGGGAGGTGTCTGACTCGAGTTTAGCCTGGAGATAGAGACAGTGGAGGCCTCCCAGGGACAGTGTCCACTCCTGCAGGGTGACCACCTCTAGGAAGGACAAGGCTCCCTCCCACTCCCGTGCAGAGCTGGAGCCAAGAAGGAAACAGGAAAGAGAAACTTCCCTCTGCCTGGGACGATACCATACCAGCAGCAGGTGAGGGGAGCCCCAGAGCACATTCTGAGGGGCGAGGTTGTGACCTGTAACACATCTAGGGGAAGCCAGCAGGTGAGGAGGGTGCCAGGTGTGGCCAAGCTGGGAGGCCACTCCCTTGGTCACTACAGACCTTTCCCCAGCCCCAGAGTGACCTTTCCCAGCCCCTGGATCAGGGTGACGTCCTACAAGATGCTGATCCCTGTCATGCAAGATGTGGACCTGTCCAGCAAGGGAGGGGGGCTCCTGAGAAGTAACTAGTGGTCCCCTACCCTGTTGCTGCAGCAGGGAGTAGCGGTGTCGGCCATATGTGGCTTCTCAGCGAGGAGAGAACTGCAGACATCACCAGGGCATGGAGGTTGCAACCTAGCGGTGATGTGGGTGAGCGCAGAGGACAGGAGCCTGTGCGGGCTTCACCTTTCTTGTCATTGTAACTCTCCACCTTGTTCCTGCTAAGTTCTCTGTTAGTCACCACGGCATGGACTGCACAGAACTGGAGCAGATCCAGGGGGGAGGGGGGAGGAGCAGTGGCTCCACAACCCAGGGAGGCCCAGGGCGCAGTGGGAGGGCAGCTCCCATGGGGGCTCTGGCCACGGAGGGGACAGGGAGTGCTGGGCCCAGGCAAGGAACTCTGGACCCCAGGAGCAAAGCTGAGCCACATGTGATGCGCAGGGACAGGATGTGGTGGTGCAGGGCAAGGAGGGCCTGTGCGGCAGCCCACAAGCTAGTGAAAGAGGCCAGACTTGTCCCTGCTGAGGATGCGACAGGAGCGGGGACAGTAGGCTGAGCAGAGCCCATCACCGGGGAGCATCTGCAGATGCCCAGCCTCGGGGATCTCAGAAGCCACAGCACTAACTGCACCATCATTGTCCTTATGATTGGGGGACATTTCTGTGGGAGGAGGTGGAGCAAGTCCTCCGACCTTCAGGCAGTACTGTGGGGAGCAGTGCTGGGGCCTGCCTGGACCCCTGCTGACAGGGAGGGGACTGCCCTGCTCTCCAGGAAAGCGGGGGTGGGGGGGTGTAGCCCAATGCTGGCCGCTGGCCCTGCAAGGCTCCACCTGCAGCAGAGCAGAGCTCAGGGACATGTGGGAAATGCATAGCAAAGGTCACCTGCGACCACCCAGAGCCTGCCCTGCTGAGTAGGAGTTTGTGGAAGAGGGAAACCCCCCGGGGCCTTGTCAGTGATGAGTCCTTAGGTAATAAATAATTCAGAACTTCAGGGATCCTTTTAGAAGTGGTGTCTTTCCACCCAGCTTTGCCTGCTGAAAATGTTTTCCCAAAGGTGCAGCCACAGAATCCCATGCCTGGGCTGGGACAGAGGCATGGCGTCCCTCAGTGTCACTTTTCAGGCAGCCAGAGTGACTACAGGGCAGGGGTGTGACCTGCTGAGCCCCCACCCCCACCTGCTTTCTGCCCCACCCCCACCGGCTTCTGTCGCCCAGGCTCAGAGGTGCTGCCCACATCATTCACCCCAGCGACTCCTCCTTCCCGAGCACCCAGGGCCACCACCCTGCAGCCTCCCTACCCCTACCCTCCAGGAAGCCAGCCTCAGATGGGGTGCAGTTTGGCTCCCATCCCATCTGCCTGCCCAAGGGCCTGTGTGTGTTTTCCCCCCGACCCGAGGGTGGGGTGTTGGGTTCGCTCTTGTGTCCCCCGGCAGTCTGAGTGCCAAGCAGATGCCAGGCTCTGCTTGAGGCAGAGTAGCGGTCTTCATCTTCTCCTCAGCGTCACTCTTTTCCGAGTACCTTTTTGTGGCCAGCAGTATTCACAAACCACACGTGCAGCTGGGCTCGTTCACGGTACAAACACCTGTATGACGGGCACGCGGGCCGGGCACAGAGGGACAGCCTGTGCACAGATGTCCTCCAGATTCTCCACTCGCCCGTCCTCCTGGCTCACCAGTATCCCTCAGTCCACTGACAACAGCAGGCAGAATGCTGCGTGTTGTGAATTTCTGTCAGTGGAATGACACACCGTGCCCCTCACTCCGTCTCCACCCGGCATCGTGCTGTGGAAGTTCTGGGTTGTGTGACAATGCTGTAACTTCCGCTGGAAGTGCACTGGGGTTACTCGAGCTGGCCCTGCCATGGGCCATTCTTGCTCTGTTTTTCGGTTGAACACATGCATGCAGTTGTTATGTATAAAGTTGGGAATGATTTTGCAGTGTCAGGGCTCAGGTATGCCTAGCACCTTTTTTGAAGTGGGATCCTGGGGACTAACCCAGGGCCTTAGCACTGAGCTACATTCCCAGAACCTCCTTTTTTTGAAACGGAGTCTTGCTAAGTTGCTCAGGGTAGGTTCAAGTTTATGATCATCCTGTCTCAGCCTCCCAGAATGTGGGGGACCCATGTTGAGTGCCCAGATGAATGGATGCCTGCATCTATGTGGGATGGGCAAGATGGAACAGGTTCATACACCACCTCCCACTGAATTTTTTCCTGAGCTCGGCTTTACATGCAAGGCTCCAGCAGCAACTACCACCTGTCCCTACCCCAGCCGTAGTAGTCGGTGCCAGAGCCTGGTAGGGTCTGCTGTTAAGCTGCTGGGGGTGCTGGGGTGCTGAGGTGCAGAGGCGGGGCGCCTCAGTGAGCCTTCCCTATAACCCAGAAGCCAGCAGCCAGTTCCCTCCACGTGGTGCACCTGTTGACCTCGCCATGAGCCATTGGTCTCTCTGAGTGGCTGGCTTGGGGCAGACAGAAGGCCCAGATGAACAAGAAACACAGGGCAGCTCCAGGAGTTCAGGGCCTCTGTGCTAATTATGGGGAGCAACTAAATCCTTGTGGGGTGAACTGACCCCGCTGGGAACTCTAATGATCCAAAGGGGCCTTGGTGAGTTCTGGTTGGACCCAGTGCTTTTCTATTGACATCTCCATGACTGACCAGAGACTGGCTGCTCCTGGGCTCCTTGGGGAATCCACATCCCTGGTGTCCATAAACCCAGGGCAGCTTGTGAATCATGTGGGGGTCACCCCATGATCCTGGGCATCATGGGCTGCGTGTCCCCTGTGGAAGGCATACCTAGACCTCAGTAAAGCTGCCCTCCAGACATCATATGGCCCATGGGGCTTCCCAGGGTGGCTTTTCCAATTTTCCAGGTCTTCCTGCAGACAGATGCACATGGCTACACTGGCTTTGTGATAGCATCACAGCTGACAGATTCTGAACGTGAGGACAGCAGATCAGCCCTAGTTTACTGCATAAGACCAAGTCTGGCACATAGCAAATGCCCTCAGCAGAGCAATTAGACTCAGTCCCCTGGCACAGCATGGTCTCAAAGATGACTGGTGGTGGGTGACAGAGGGGAGCAGCTAGTGTCAAGGGCCCCAGTGGGGCAGGAGGGCAGATGGGAGCAGCTGATTCTCAAAGCGCTAAGATCTGAGCCCACTGCCCACAAAGAGCTTTCAGATCTGGGGGTTGCACCTGAGCACCAGGCAGAGTTGGGGGCAGGCAAGGCTGGTCTGGGACAGGGACTGTTTCCAGGACACACTGGCCTGGTCTCCAGTCTCTTTCACCCAAGACAACTCCTGCATGCAAGGTCTGAGGACTTGCTACATCTGACTGGGTTATCTGATTATAAAAATAATGATTCACTTTAGAAAACTAAAAAAAATTTTTTTAAAATAACCAGAAGGGGCCGGGGGTTTAGCTCAGCGGTTCAAGCACTTGCTTGGTAAGTTCAAGGTCATGAGTTCGATCCCTGGTACCAAAAAAAAAAAAAAAAAAAAACACATAATACCTTGGCATATTTACTTTGCTTTTTTACTTGTATTTCAATCAACTTCTTCTATCTCCCTGGCTCTGAAAAACTGCACCTAACCTTTAACTGCCTCTCCTTGCATCCTACTGCTGTGAGACCAAGTCCTAGAGTCCTGTCTTGGTCCCGTCACTGCGCACTGGCTGGGTCGGGCAACAAGAGTTAAAAGCCTCCCCGTTCCAGTGACTAAGCTGTAAGGAGGACAGGAAGCCAACTTAAAGTCCACCGCAGAATGAACATGTGTGCAGTCAGCGTGTGCGAGCAGCTACAATAAGATGGCTTCCGAAACTCAGCAACACAGTTACATGGGATGAAGCTAGTAGAATGCACAGGTGGTAGATGGGGTTAGCTGCAGGCAGGGGTCATTTCAGAAGACAAGTTATCTCTGCAAAGCAGAAAGAGCTGGCCCAGGGAGCTCGTTCAGCTGCAACTAACACAGAAGCGGCGGCAGCCTGATCCAGGCAGAGGGCTCTGCAGTCACACAGGCATGCATGCTTGCATGTGTGCGCACGTGTCAGAAGCACTGTGTCGAGTGCCAACACTGCACAGGGCAGCTGCACTGAGAAGAGAGTCACCAGCTGTGCCAAGGTGTTTGCTGGCTTGGGGACAATAGAGTAATGTAGGTTACGTTCTGGGATCTGGGTGCGCTTGTTCAGCACAACTGGGCACACAGGCCCAGTGACCTAGGGAACCCCGAACGATGTGGTCGCCCTCACTGTACAGCCTGCTGCTAGAATGTCTTACAAGGCTCGTGTGAGCTAAATGCTAGTTATGGAGGAATTTGTTTTATTCACTGTAAACCTAATGGAGCCAACAACAGAGTTACCACCAGGAGTTGTGGGAGTCGTGAGTGGTGGCCACACGCACACCGTTGGTGACATCCACCTGCAGTTCTGAGGGCTACATGGGGTAAGGAGCAGAGGCTGCTTGTTTCTGAGCACACAGAAGTACTTGCCACGTGGGTTGTTTCTAGCTTACATCGCTGTTGTTTAAGCCTGACAGAGCTCTGTGGAGAGGGCTTCCATCTCCAACGCAGCAGACTTGTTCCGATACAAAAGAAAATCGCATTTATTTTACACGGCAGTATTTTAGTATTACACAGGAAAAGAAAGTTGAGCTGTATCAAGGAAACAGTATCACTGTAGGAAATTACAGAACAGTCAACATTGTGCTTAAAACTTTGGAACAGTTTTTTTAAAAAAATAGCACAGAAGTGAATATTGCAAGGTATGAACAGCCTCACACGGCATCTGTGGAGAGACCCCAAAGCTCCACGCTCAGACCCCCTGGATGGGCTGTGCCCAGGGGGAGAGCTTAGCGTGGCCCAGAAACCCTCGACACCTGGTACCGTAAGCCTGGCAAGGAGCAGCGCTTTCAATGGTGAATGTTTAACAAATGCCCTTGTGTTTACGTTTGGACCTGAGATGAGCTGACAGCCCCGGAACGCGCAGCTTGGTACGCAGTGCGGCTCGCCTGCCTTTCCCCGGAGAGCAGCACGCACCCCCCAGGCCCAGAGCCAGGCCTGTCCTCCCACTCCCGCCCCCCCACCTCCTCCGGGGCAGGGGGACAAATGGCTCCACTGCTTTCCTGACGTAAAAAAGCCAAGATGTGGCAGGAAAATTTTGCAAACAATCAAGAGCTGAGAGCATGAATACTGCATTGTTCAACGTGTGCTTTTTCCCCTTGCCCAGCAGCATCTACACTGGCGACCTTATCTGGGTATTCTGACAGCTTTCTAAGGTATTGGGCTGCATCGTCTTCCACAAATAGAGAATTAAATGTGCATAAGAGGTGTTTGCTAGGATCAGTCCAAAGAGAACTGTCCAGGAAAGAGAGGTTCAGAAAGCTACCGGTCCCAAGATGCAAACAAATCTGAATTCTCATCTTATACCTTAAAAATAACATAGAAAGTACCCAGATTTGACATAAAAGCCTTACAGTACCACATAGGTTGTAATCACAAAAGCGTTTCTGAAATTTAAGTTCTAAAATCCTGGTTAGGTAAGAAAGCTACGTTCCACATGGAAAGGAACTGAGTTTCTATGTAGAAACCTTCACACCAACTTTCTTGACAGGGGACCAGCGCCAGGTGTGCACGTGGCCCACCCCGTGTGCTTTTCAGGTCTGGATGAAGCAGCCGCCAGGCCTCACTACACAGGTATTAATCAAAAGCCTACCTAACGTGACTGTGCCTAATGTAAAGTACACACTGCAGTCTATCTCTAAAGGGCCTCTACATATGCTTATGCAAATTGGCAATATAATATCAGGATTACAGAGAGATTCTTTCATATAATATGGAAGAGAATAGGCCTAAAATTTACGTTGAAAGTATATACTTTTATATCCTTAGTTGACTTTAGAATGCAAGCATAAACAAGTGCAGTTCAATCCTATTTCAGAAAATTATTAACAGTGCTAGGACAAAAAAATCTTGCTTGTGCTTATTTAGAAAAAAGGTTGTTTTGAGATCCAGGAGTATCTAATATTTAGAACCCAATGGAATGTCTCTATTTCTATAAAATATTAAGTGAAGCTTAGTGAGTTTTAATTATAAATTATGCAAATATTTATGGTGATTATTAACCATAATTAAATCCAAAAATTCCATTAAAATTGTAGCTAATCAGAGTGGCAGTTCAAGAGGTTAAAAAGCAGGAACCTGGACAGAAGTCACTGGTCTGTCCAGTGAAGGGCCCAACCCTGCTGCAGATGCAGCCTCAGGAGCTGCGGACGTGAGTCCCGTGGCTCACAGACTTGGCGGCTGCCTCTGATCGGTGAGGCCCTGGGCCTGGAGTAGGACACTGGGGCGATGGTGTGGAGAAGGTGCCCACTGCCTCCCACCAGGGGCCCAGAGCCCACCGGGCGCAGGAGTTGCTGCCACAGCCCTGAGTGTAAGTGTGTGTGTGGCCAACGGGCGTGTGGCTTCCCTCCCTACCTTCCTCTGGGCCCTTGCTCAAAGGAGGCACCAGGAACCTCCGCCAAGGCTCCTCAGATGTCCCCAGGCCACCAAGGTGGCAAGATGATGGTCTTGGCCTCTCTGCCTCACCGTTCCTGCAGCTTCTCCTGTCGCCTTCTTGGTTTGACTTGTTGAGTCTTTAAATTTCAGTAAGTGGGGAAGTTTAAGCTGCTTTCTCATCTGGCACAGAAAGTTTTTACTAACCCTGTTTTCAACAGAAACCCATACTCTGCCTTTTAAACCCGATGGATGTTTTGAGGACCTAAACCTATGGAGGGAGCCCTGCAGGCTTCAAGGAAGAATCCACCAGCCTCCCTTTTCTTAAACCACAAACTACAGCGACACAGAGGAGATGCATCCCAACGCTGGCAGGGCACGAGAAATGCTGCAGGAGCAGGTCATGGACAGCTAGGGTAGAAGTTTCTCTCCAACTTGATGGTTCTGATCCCATCAGGCCACAGTTAAAAACTTCCTGGATTCTTAACTATGTCTCATGTATAGAAGCTTTGGAGAAACAGCAGATAACCGACTAACATGGCCCAAACGAAGAGAGCTAAAAGAAATTTTTCACTATTTTGTGCATGTGAGAAAAAACATACATAATGGATCATGAATATTAGTGAAGTGAATATTACACAAAATATTTCCTCCTGACTTAGTAGTGAATTATTTCAACTGCTTTTGCATTTGCATAAAAAGTCCATGCATCATACTGAATTCTAACCCATTTCTCACCTAAAGCCATTCTAATGCTTCATACAACCAAATGAAGCAGAATTAATCAAACCTATTAGATTCATTCCTAATTCCTATAGGACTTCTGTCTTTCAGCATTTCCATGCTAACTAAAACTATTTTTTAAGATGTCAAATGTGGCTGCCTCCTAAAAGCAATACCTAACAGAACTTCCTAAACGTTTTCTTCACATTTGAAGAACAATTAAGAAAAGGGGGGAAAATGAACCCACCCAAAAGGCCAGGTTCATCTCTCCTTCCCTGGGCTCCGAGAGCCCAGGGTACTGGAACTCAAGCCCCCTGGCAGTGGGACTCGGGTCTCACTCCACCATCTCCCTGCAGGCCCCTATGGCGGAGCGAGCCTGAGCCAGAGTCCTCCACACACACTGCAGGTCTAGCTTGGCCCCGTCGTGGACAGTTATGCAGATGCTGGCCAGCCCCAGAGGCCGCACTGTCCTCTAGGAATCTCCCAGGAGTCAGGGGGCGGCTCTGGCCCAGACCCAGTACAGGAGGTGAGATGGGGAAGGAATGGCACTGCCCAGCACACACCTGTCCCCAGTGAGCAGGCAGGGCAGGGGCGCCGAGAGTCTTTCTGCAAAGGGCTGGCTCGCTGGGAAATACGGTCACCGTCACTCTGGGCAGCTCCTCCCACTGATCCATGATACTCTGTGGTCATCACTTCGCTGCTCTCGAAAGTTCCCAGTGAAATTAAGGCTGGGTCAAAATATGTGACAGCAGATGCTACATAGAAAGTAAGTCAGATACAAAAGAAAATCACTGGTAAGAAAAAGGTCTCAGTGGTAAGACTAATTTAAGAGGGACGCTCATCGGCAGACCACCAAACTGCTATGGTTGGCAGAAGGGGGTAGAAAATATCCACAGCACTGGGAGAAGATCCATCAGACAAAAGTACAAGAGCTGGGCGAGGGTCGCGGTGCGGTGCTCACACCGTGGTTTCTATGGTTTCAATCACTTCCAGGTCCGACTGCGAGGGCGACAGGAGGGTGCACTCGTCTGGCTCCCAGCTGCTCTCTGGGCTGTAATCCTCCTCTGAGCTCAGTTCCGCTGCCCCTTCTGTGTCCTCCTCGTCACATGACTCCACGTAGTGGGCCCCAATGGCGTTGATCCCCGAGTCCTCGGAGCTGGAGGGAGAGGAGCAGTGGCCTCGCTTTGGTGTATTGCTCGCTTCCGGAATTAAGGCATCGTGCGCAGAGAGCCCCTCGGGGCTCGGCCTGGGGGAGTGGGGGGGCGGCTGCTTCTGCACGTAGCACATCTTGCCGTTAATGCATTTCACCTGATAGTTGTCAAGGAAGAGATCTGAGATCATGCAGTATCTGGGCGAGTCGGGGGGCAGGGGAGGCTGGAAGACAGAAGCGAATTTCAGGAAGTGTTCGGTGAGTGACACTGAGATCTGAATGGTGTTTGTGGGTTCTCGGGGCCTCGCAGGAATCTCGGTGCTGGGGAGCTGCTCCACTGGGGTCATTGGCTGGTACACGTATTTGCCTGCGGGACACAAGAGACACAGGTGAAGTCTGAGTGTGACACAGACCGCGATGACATACCCACAGCCATTTCCTTCTGACGACTCAGTGTTTAGTCATTCAGCACTGCCACAACCCACTTCAGGAGCACGGTGTATACTATAATCCCTCTAAGAAGCTCCATGTCCTTCCTGGCTTCTAACCCACGAGCTGTTCTCACGCCTCGGAGCGGGAGGGCTCAACACTGCAGTCCTTACTGTGCAGATAGCATCCTGGGAGTCCCTGCCATACTGCAGTAGCATGGTAAAAACGCAGTTGTAAAATGGTACTATCAAACTGTAATTCCACTTTAATCTTTAATTAAAAGTTAATACATACATTTAAAAACCTGGAAGAAGAGACGCCAATTTATCACCAGAATCATGGAGGATATTCACTGTTTTGTCTCTGTTTTTTGTTGGCAGTGCTGGGAATGAAACCCAGGGCCTGAGACACACGTGTACCCAGGTCTGCTGCAGAGCCTGCCCAGGCCCTGGGCTCGCATGTCCTCCTTGGATCATGTGTGTTTAATAGGTAGTGGTGTCTGGGCTGGCCTGGTCCCCCGTGAAGGCACAGGGTGAGGTGAAATGAGTCTCTCAGGACCCCGAGCACATCCATGTCCTTGGGCAGCTGAGTAAGCGGAGACCATGCAGCTCCTCGGCCTCCGGCTGACACGGCTCACGCGGTGAGACCTGTGTGGCTTGGCCGCTAACGCATCGGTTCCCGTCCCCTCCACACACAGCAGCACCTCGCTTGTGCCAGTGCCAAGGTGACTTTAAAATACAGGGAAAAAATGCCCCCCAAATCCTGAGGTCACAGACACTACTGTGGGTGTCATCTTGGATTTGTCCTGACTTAGACGCAGCCTGGGCTGACGGGTGACAGTTCATCTTGTGCACACATGGAGAACCCTGGCTCCACTGGCATCCGGGCCCAGATAATCCTGTGCCAGGGGTCGGGTGCTCTGTGCCCTGCGGGACACTGAGCAGCAGCACCCCTGGCTTTGCCCCAAGCACAGGAATCCCGACCTCCTTCAGTGCCCCAGGAGGGTGCGGCGCCCTGGTCAAGAATCCCCGGTTCACGGCGTTCACTTTTTGTTGGCAAATCACTCACATGCACATCATTTGCTCCTGTTTGATTTCTCGGTCAGACTGAAAACCATGTGAATCACATTTGTAATAAAACTGTCTTAGGCTGTTTTTTTCAAAAACTTTTTCAATTTTTTTTTTTTTGGTACCTGGGATCAAACTCTTGACATCACACTTGCCAGGCAGGCGCTTACACCGCTGAGCTAAATCCCCAGCCCCTTAGGTGGTTTTTTATTTCACCTATCACTGTATTTATGGAAGAACAGCAACTTCGGGTCAGGAATGTGCGTGGTACCCACGCGACACATCGCGCTCTGTCAGTGACCTGTGAAAACCAAGTCAGCCGACCTGCAGTTTGTTTTTCTGTTTGCTGATTCCTGAACCCAAACCAGACAGAACAACCTTAGATGTCACCATTTCTTTGTAATTAAGTTACTCAAAGTATTTTTAGCACCCTGCTGGAGTCCCACATGGGAAAGATACATTTAAAAGCCAGAACATATTATGCCTTCAGGCTCCCAGGTGTGTTTCCAAACCTGGACAAATGTCACATGAACCCTGCAGTGTCATGAAAATGTTAGAGGAGCCCACTCACACCTGCCTGGGGCTGCTGTGACAGGTACACCAGGTGCCTTCATCCCTCTGTAGCGGCAGAAGTGCACGCAGGCCAGGACGCCTGCCTCTAAGCGTGGTGGGCGCAGAGAGGCAGGACTCGGCACCTCCCTGCACACCCGTGGCCCTGGGAGTACAGTGCACCTGTCTGGGCCCCACGCTGGAGGAATGACTCTGTCCCATCCACGGAGTGGTGAACAAAATGACTAGAATGAAATCTGCTCTTTTCTCTTCGTGGCCTGAGCTTAGGGGGATGCAGGCAGCAGGCACTGAAGACATACTCACTGCAGAATGCAGACCAAGCTCATTTGCCCTCAGCTGATCCCGTCAGAGCCAGGGGAGGATCCTGGCCGTTGGTCCCGACCTCCCAGAACCATCTTCAGTCATGGAGGGCGCAGGACTGTGGTCCAGAGGCGGAGGGAGGAAGTAAGCCTGGCTTCTCCACTCTCCCTCCCTAAGCCCTTGACCCCACTCTTTCTTCCTCCTCTGCTGCTTCCTGTTTTCTTTGGTTTCTTTCCTCATGGTGCCTCCGCCCCTCTCCTTCAAGGCTTTTGACTCCCAGAGAGTAGTGCCATGGAATGGATGTTGGGTCTCTACTACCACCACTGGGACTCTGGTGACCCAGCGCAGTGGCATTGGAGATGAGGTTCTGGGAAGTAATTAGGTTCACATGGGGCTCCCGCAATGGCCTGGTGTCCTGAGCGGAAGAGGCGGTGGTGGAGGCCGCTGTCTCCAGGTGAGGATTCACACTGAGTGCCCTCCCTGGCCACTGACTCTGCCAGCACCGTGGTTTCGGAATTGCTAGCCTCCAGCTGCTGAGCAGTATTCGCTGCTCAGGCCATCAAGTCTGGCTTCTCACCAGCACGGTCTGAACTGATCCAGACATGCGGTGAGTGAGAGGCAGCTAGGGAGGAGGACATGCCCTGCACCCCAGTTCCCATCTCCTCGTGGGAGGTGTGCCCACTAAATGTGCTCACTTGGAGCGGGTGTCAGGCCTGAATCTGGGAATAAAGCCACAAAGAAGGGAGAGAACAGCCAAGAGCCGACGTAAACGAAGTTTAGTACCCACCGCGCTAATATAAATGACTATGTAATGCCATTAGGGCTTAAATCTAGCCGTCCCCCAAAAGCTCACGAGCTCACAGTTGGGCCTTCCGGGGTGACTGAATCGTGGGTGTGTGGTACCAGCTTAGTGCACAGAAGGGTGTCACTGGCTGCGCCGTTGGGAGGGGCAGCTGGAGGGAAGCTCCGGGTCCTGTGCACATGGCCCAGGAGATGTGTATCTAACCCTTCTCCCTCGATCCTGCCACCGCCTCTTCCTGTCTGCTGCCCCATGAGCGCTTTCTCCCCTGCGATGCCCCCGTGCCGCGCCACCCTGCCTCAAAGCCAGTCAACTTGGGACTGAACCCTCTGAGCTAAAGCGCCCCTTTCCTCCTCTAACATGTCGGCGTCCCAGCAACGAGAAAGTAACCAAGACCAATGCTATATCATTTGATTTGCTTAGAAACACAAATAAGTTTTAAAACTATGCCTGGAGTGCTTCACTTAACACATGTAAAGTCCTGGGTTCCACCCCCAGCACCACAAAAGTTTACAACGCTCGTATCAAAGATCTGCTTTCTAGACTCTCCAGGGTGAGTAGTTTGCTTCAGTCCCCAGTAACGTCTACCCTTGCGGTACGCTGTGCTGTGGATCTGTGCTCTCAGCAGCAGCTCCAAAGCACAAGACCCCCAGTTACAGTTCCTGGACTCAGAATAAAAGGAGCTAAGTCCAGCAAGGACTGAAACTTAGGGGTTTACGGTCAACTGGCCATGAAGCTCCACAGCCACTATATGCGCTGAATAACAAGGTTATTAACTATGCTACTTAGAAATGGGTGAGAACTTTTGGAACTTAAAGCTGTCAAAGACAAAGATACCACATTGAAGGTTTAAAGAAAAGTAGAGGAGTGAGATTAACATAAGGGTCTAGATACTGTATGACCCAGAAATTCCACTTCGGTGCTACCTAGGGACTAACAGAGGTATCCTTACACTCACATTCTAGCAGAATTATTTACAAAAGCCAAAAGCAACCCAAATGTCTTTCAACAGATGACCAGATAAACAAGCTGTTCCTATGAATTAGGCCCTCAAAGACAGGAAATCCGGACACAGGCTACAGGAAGAGCACTGAGGGTCCCCGCTGAGGGAAGCGGGCCAGTCACAGCAAGGTACCGAGGGGCCCAAAGCAGCCACGTTCAAAGAGACAGAAAGTAGAAGGGTATTTGCCAGGGCCAGGGCATAAAAGGAAATGGCAAATTGTTGGTTAAATTTAACCAGAAGTGTGCGTTTTGCAAGGTGAAGCGGAAGTAGATGGTTGTGACAGCTGTACAACAGAAATGTAATTTATAACCACTGGATTATATACTTTAAAATGGTCAGGATGTAAATATTATGTGAACTTTTATTGCTATTTAAAAATTTCTTTTAAAATTGGCATATTTTATTATATTAACAGACTGTGGAAAAAACTTTATATGTTCCAGAATAAATGAAGAGTCTTGTAACTCAGTAAGGAGAAAGAAAGCCTTAAAAAAATAGAGGCGTGACTGTCCCCCCATAGGGGCCCTTGTGGTGATGGAAATGCCGTGTCTTAACTCTCCAAGCATTAATACTTGGTTGTCATACTCTATGGGGAGTACTTGGTAAAGAGTACATAGGAACTCCATATATACATCAAAATTGCCTGTGAAATCTAAACTTTTTGAAAATAAAAAATATTTAAACCAATGGGAGAAAAAAGCTCTACAGAATCATGTTGTCTGCTTTCAGTGCATTTCACCAGGTGGGACCTCCAGTGGACACATCCTGTGTTAGGTGAGGCTGGTGAACTCTGAATACCTGCTTAATGTGGTTTCTCCACTATAAAGTCACTGTTTTTTAAGAGAGATTTTGGAACCATGAAAACCCTGTTTCTCTTCATACTGCCACTCACTGATTTTAGCAAGCATAGGTGGATTTTGTTCGCAAAAATTGTTGCTGTGCCATTTGCCACAATCAAAGTAGTGTTTCTAGGTCTAGTATTCCTACATTTATTAACTGGCATTCTATGTAACCACTAACACCCATCCCTTCTCCTTCATTTAATTTCTTCAATGATTTACATAAGCATAGATTCATATTTTATTCAATGGGTTGCTACTCATTACTCGCATTTATTTTATTGTTTAAAGTGTCCTAGACTTTGCTCTTGGAGTTTATCATAGGTTGGATCTTGGACGCCCCACTAAAGCCTGTTCATTGAAAGTTTGGTTTCTAGTCCATGAATGCTACTAGGAGGTGGCAGAACCTTTAGGAGGTGGGGCCTATTTAGGTACCTGGGGTACCCTTGAAGGAGACACTGCCACCCTGGGTCTCCCCTCCCTCTTTCTCTTTTGACTTTTAGTACCATGAAGCCATCAGCTTTGCTTGACCATGTACTCTTGCCACAGTGTTTCTACTTTGCTACTGGCTACAGAGCCAACTGCTATAGATTGAGCCCCCTGGAACCCTGAGCCAAAAGAAACCTTTCCTCTAGCAAGTTCATGACTGAGGCGTTCAGTCACAGTTACTGAAAGCTGGTACCTTCTGTTACAAACAGTGCTCCTTAAAGGTAACAACTGTATCCTTTCAACCTGCCCCTATTCTAGTTTCAAGATTTCCTTACTTCCTGGCACCAAAAGACATTATTGGTTTATTTTTACTTTCCCTTCCCCAGTCTGGGAATTTGCAATTTCTCAAGGGCCCTGAGTTGATTAAGAAGTATATTCTTAACTTTATTCTTAAAATATTCCTGGGAAGTGGGATCTTAGTTTGCTAACAACACTTCAAATCAATCACAAAGTTCATCCATTGGAAAACAAAGACTACACTTCATTACAACATTGAATGCCCATTAAATGTATATTAAAAATTAATGGGTTTGAGGTTTATATTTATTGGAAATCTTTTTTAAGCAAGTTGAAGCCATCTCTCTCATCATATAAAAATGTTAACTCAAAACTTATCAAAGATTCAAAACTTATCAAAGACTCAAATGTAAGACCGTAAAATTATGCACTTATTAGAAGAAAACATAGGAGAAACACTTCAGGACATTGGTCTGAATAAAAATTTTCCTGATATGACCCCAATACAGGAAACAAAAGGGAAAAAAATGACAAATGGAATTACATCAAAATTTTAAAAATGCTTCTACCCATCAAAGCACAGAGTCAACAGTGAAGAGACACTACAGAATGGGAGAAAACTGATGCAAACTAGTCAGGGCATTAATGTCTAGAATATGTAAGAAAACACAACTCAATAGCCAAAAAAATGAGAGAACACAAATGACCTGACTTAAAAATGAACAAGTGACCTAAACAAACATTTCTTAAAAGAATATATATGTATGTGACCAACAGGTATATGCTTAGCATGACTAATCTTCAGACAAATGCAAACAAAACCGCAGTGAGGTATTACCCCAGTTAGAAAGGCCAGTGTCCAGAGGGCAAAAGGTAACTAACATTGGCGAGGATGTAGAAAAAGGGAACACTCATAACACCGTTGGTGTGAATGCAAATAAGACAGCATTGCAGAGAATGGAGTTGAGATACAGCTCAGTGGAAGAGCACTTGCCTAGCATGGGCAAGACTCTGAGTTCAATGTTCAGCATCCAAAAACAAGCCAAGAGGCAGACATGGTGGCACGTGCCTGTAATCTCAGCACTCAGGAAGCTGAGGCAAGAGGACTGCCACAAGTTCAAGGTCATCCTGGGCTACACAGTGAGTCCACGCCAAGCCTGGACAAGCCCCATCTTGAAAAACAAAAAAGTCAAAACAACTAACTAGAAACAGCTACCAGGCCAGGGATTTGGCTCAATGGTGTAAGCACCTGCCTGGCAAGTGCGAGGTCCTGAGTTCAATCCCCAGTACCAAAAACAAAAAAAAGAAAGAAAGAAACTGAGCTACCCATAGGATCCATTAATCCTACTACTGGGTATATATTCAAAGTAAGGGAAATCAGTAAAGTAAAGAGATATCTGCATTTGCGCATTTATTATAGCACTATTGCCAATACTGAGATTTGGAATCAGCCATCAATTGGTAGGTGAATGGATAAAGAAAATGTGAGATACACAGATCAGAATATTATTCATCCATAAAAAAAATGAAATTCTGTCATTTGCAGGACATGAATGAAACCAGAAGACAATATGTTAAGTGAAATAAGACACAAAAATCAAATACTGTATGTCCTCATTTCTATCTGAAAGCTAAAGAGTTGACATCAAGAGCACAGAACTATGGGAAGGGTGTTGGGGGAGAAGAGATGGGGGGTAGTTGATTAGGTGGAATAACTAAGTTTTTACAGAATGGTAGGACAACCATAGGTGACAGCAATCAAATGACTAGCTCAAAACCGCTACAGAGTGGCTTCTGAATGTTCCCGAAACAAAGAAATCGTAAGTGTTCCAGTTGCTATGCGTGACAGTTGCCACTACACATGTATTAAACTGTCACACTGTAGTCCATGAATGTACAATTATGTATCAATTTTAAAACATTTTTAATTTACTATTTTTTTGAAATTTTTAATTTACTATTTTTTTGAAAAGAGTCAATCACTTTCTAAATAAACTGATTTTACAGCATCACTAAGATCACACACAAAAATGTGATCAATAAATGAAAATTTTTAAACATCTCTTTTTGGAGACACTGAATAATTTCAGCAGTTTCTCAAATAAAATAAATAATTTCTACTCCAAGTTTGGGGTTTTGTTTGTTTGTCTGTTTTTGTTTTTTGTACCCGGAATCAAACTCAGGGCCTTGCCCTTATCAGGCAGGCACTTAGGCTGCTAAGCTGAATCCTCGGCCCCAACTACTCTAAGTCTTGATTCATAATATTTGATTTTTTTCCTCCTTTGGTATTTGGGAATAGCATATCGTATGACATCAAGATTTATGTTTTCATCTTGGTCCTTTGGTTAGAAAAGAAAAAGAGGTAAAAACAGTTGTTACATCCTCAAGCCCCTATAGCCAGGCAGGGTCAGTTCTAGGGCCCAGAACTAGACACCTGTGTGCTTTCCTCAGAAGGACACAGTAGTGCATTAATAAACTGGTCTGGACCGATGACGCAAACCTCTGAGAGCTGTCACCGACACAACACTGGCCCTGCAGGGAACTGGCCCTGCAGGGCCAGCCACAGACCCAGCACCCCTGGTCCAGAGGACACCTGCTGAACCTACACCGTAGTGCTCTGCCAGGCGCTTAGCTGACATTCCAGTCTGTAGCAGTGTGATGGCATCTGTGTAAGATGTATCTGTCAGTTATGAAGCATGAAGAAAAGAAAACAAAGTAAATGAACTGATATACCCTCTTAAGCTACTCTATAAACCTTGTCAGGACTTTTTAAAAATCAGTTGTGAATTTTGATTAAGATCCTGTAGGCAGGGAAGCAGCTTTACGCTTCTGCAGATGGTTCCATGGCTGGTAAATGTCTGTCCCCCATGACACAGGAAATACATTGTTCTCAGGGATCCCAAGTAATTTAAACAGTAGCTTAAGCCCAGTATCATTAGGAAGGTAAATCTGAGAAGAGGAAGAGTGGCCTGAGGTAAGCTATGTGCGGTTTAGTTCTTTGATTTTATAATGTGAGTCACAACTGTTTATTCCCAAGGGTGCTCAATATTTTGAAAGAAACGTTGAATATTATTTTACAACTTATATGATGTGCATTATGTGGTATGTCAAAAACTAAAAAAGCAAAAGGACCTAGTATTTTGCTTGTGGGCTCTGTTCGCCTTACCCCACTAGTAGTCAATACACCAATATTTTTGTACTGTGACCTATGAGAATGCGTATTTCCCAGTATCTCGATGTCTCCATCAGAAATTTCAGCAAGATCCTAGTTTCTTCCCTGCAGAACTGTGTAGGTTCTTCAGCGCAATGGAGCAATAGTAATGTGAAGCAGACACCTAGGGGCACAGACCACCAGAAGCAGTTAATGAACAAGCAGTCACTTAACAAGCAGTTAATGAACATCTACTGGTTTATACTGCTGATCAGATGCCACAGGGAAATGAAGTATGGTATGTATTCTTGCTTCCGGAAGCTTTCAAATTCAGAGAGAAAATAAAAAATTAGCACAGAGTAAACTATAGCAATGTGTGTGCCTGGGTGCTCGGCGGGCAGCAGGACAGGGGTCCAGGCTTCCGTGGGGGGTTGACCTGGCTTGGTCAGGAGCTGTGCAGCGGCACAGCAGGAAGCAGGCCTGCTCCAAACGGGCCTCCAAAGCGGGGTTACAGTTTGGCACTGGGGATTCAGGAGCGGACCAAGAGCGCAGAGGAGGATGCGGTCTGCAAGCAAGATGACGCAGGCAGGGCTCGGGGTGCACAGCGGGAGCGGGGAGCAGAGCGTGGCTACCACAGTGAACTGCTGAGGAAGAGTGAGAGGCAGACAGAACGCAGCAGAATTTCAGTCTTAGCCTGGTACGCATGTCCTGACAGAGAGAGGTGAGGTGAGGTGACACACTCTGAACATGCCATCACACAAACCTGCAGACACAGCGGTTCCGGTTAAAAGAGGCCCCAGGCCCTTGCTGGGCCAGGGAATGCAGCACCATCCTGAGACTCTAACTCCAGCCAAACCAGGCCACACTGGGCTAGAGCCTCTCCTAGGTTTCTGCTTCCTGTTAAGTGGCCAAATAAGGGCTTCATTCAGTGGCCATCTGTACTTTCCCCGTGAGCTGGAGGGTCCCACTCACCCCCCTGCTGCTGTTCTGCAGGGCTGTGGAATACAGTAACTGGGGAGAAAAAGCAGGGGCGGGGAGCCTTTCCCAGGATGGGTCACCGGGGGTGGCCTGAAGCATGAAAAGCTACGTTCAAAACAAGAGTGGCTGCTGAGGGGGCACAGAGAGACCCACACCAAATGCGGCAAGTGCCTGCGAGCTGCAGCACAGGACAGAAACGGGACAGGGAAGAGGAGTAAAAGGGAAATTTACTAGTGTCCCATCCGCGATGAGGTCGGTGCACGGATGTGATACTTCTGATTGCTGTTAGGAATAGAAACGCATTCTCTCTGATATTTTAAGATAATAAGCCTTGACCTTTTATGCATTTTATGAGACCATTTCAGCCTCCTACCTCACTACCCATGGGCTGACTGGTAGACTGGGAAGTTGATGTCTGAAACTTAAGTCTCAAAACTTTATTTGGGAACAAAGAAATCCCTCTGGGGTGACAGCAAAGACAGAACCTGAGCATGACAGGTGTGGTGTGGCTTCCTGTCTCCCCCCACCCCCCGCAGTAGACGCCTACAGATCCCAGACACGTTATTAGCAGCCTTTCACTCACTCGGTGGACAGACACTGCTGACAGCAGGAAGGCAAGCTGGAAGACATGGGTCACATTTAACCGATCTGGGATGAAGAGTTCAGAAATTCACAAGGAAATGAAGCTAAATACAACTGATGCAAGAAAAGATCTCAAAGCATTTAACATGTCTATGCTTAAGCATAAGGACTCACAGCAGGAACTCAAGAAGTTCTACCAATTTTTAAAATCGTAACTTTGTTAAAGGTTATTTTTGTAAGTAACATGGTTGCTCCTTATGTAACAGTCTCATTTTCAAGACTTTGTGTTGTATTAGTTTGTATACAAACTAATACAACACACTGGAATAACATTTTAAAATAATCAGCCACAATAGTAATGTAACAATTCTAAATCTCAATGAGATGTAGCTTAACACCAAATCAGTAACACTTATATACATGAATTACAGTTGCGATATAATACAAACACACTTATGCTTTTTTCCAGTCAGCTGTAATAATTACTCATTTCTCTCGGATCTGTAGTTTGGTCGGCCAATTTCAAAACTGGTGCTACTGCAGAAGCCCAAGAATTAAGGGTTAAAAACTAACAAATTTTGCATCTAACAGCTACATGGCATCTCTAGTTCACTGTCCCTTTAACTTCTGATGAGTGGGAACAAGGAGGCTTAGGCGATGGCACCAACATCCAACATGAAGCCTTCTTCTTGGGTTACTTCATCATAGTTAGGATGTAAACTCCATGCAACAGCAAAAAGGGAAAAAGAGGGGCGGGGATCAGGGTATGGGGAGACTGCATCAACCAGGTGTCAGTGTACAGCCTCCCAGCTCCAAACTTGCCCTTGCATAACACAGGCCCTGCCATAATGGACAAAATCCCTATCCAGCCCGTTTCTGGTGTGCATTTTCATAGAGTGGTGGCAGGAACCACAGAAGGAAGGGGCTGCTGCGAGTTTGAGTGGTCGGGGGTTGTATCCCACCCGTGTACACACAGTATGCAACCCTGGCCGCAGCCTGGCCTAGTGACAACCTCCCAGGGCCTCTCCACACAGAAACTCGCATCCCAATGGCCACCTCGGCACACCAGGCTCTGCGGCCTACCGAGCTGCCTGCCCGGCCCACAGCCTTCCTGCATCCCACAGGCTACTTCCCACACGCCAAGTGGCTGTGGACCAGGACAGCCATGCAGAAATGCAGAAACGCAACTTTTCTGCTATCCTGTGACTGAACTAACTTGCTCCAACGAGGTGTGAACCCCGGCACTGGGAAGGGACCTCCTTCCCAGTGTGTCCTTCCTGGGGATTCCAGAGCCTAGCAAACCACCCACATTCCCTCGTATCTTACAGTCACTCACTTCTGCCCCGTTTAATCTGCTATATGGTTTCTTTGTCCTGATTGGATTCAAAATGATTCAGTGACAATATGTACAGGATTTCATGGAGGTAGTGATTTTCTTACTATCTACTGAGAAAGTGTTAAAAAAATCAAGTAGTCTGTATTTTGGCAACCTGTATTACTAAACAATGTCATGTGTTAAAATGTATGAAGTTCTGATGTTTAAATTGGGAGGCTGATAATTTTAACAAGTTTAGTATTAATAAAGAAGATTTTTAAAAGAGTGTATTATAAAATCTATTTTTTAAAAAAGAAAATGGCCTTTGCTACTTGAACATTTCTGTATTAATCACTATTGTCAAAAACAGCTAAGAAAACCAAAAAGAGCTCACTGAATACCCTCAATTATTTTCCCCCAAAAGATATGTCTGTCTGTCTGTCTGTCTGTCTGTCTGTCTATCTAAAAATGCTTGCCCTGAAAAAAACAAGCAGGAGAAAACTGTGACTCCAGCCTTCACAACAGCTGAATGCATGCACATTTCTCATTCCAGAGTGAAGCCTTGAGCCCAGTGGCTTGGGGTACACTTGGTGGCTTTATGAATGACAACAGTGTGCCGAGGCTGGCCAAGGACAGAAGGCTCTTCCAGAGAAGCTAGGCAAAGCTGCCCGGGAAGAGAACAATGGTGAGGGACAGGGAGGAAGCAAGCCTGCCTGGAAAGCACGGGAACACAAAAGGCCCAGTCAACCCTCCAAGAAAAGAAATCTCAATCCACATGGAAGTTCTAGGCAAAACTGGGGCAGTATTTAAGACAAACTTCCCACATTCAGCTCTGGGACGGCACGGTGGAGCACTTTTCACACTGTGGGTGGAAACTGATAACTACAGCAGACACCTTTAGGCTCTCAGCCTACCGATGCAGCAAGGAGATTTGGCAATACGAAAACGCAGATTTTCAAGGCCAAATAAGATACCTGTTCATGTGCTGAGGCTTTAAAATTATCTCCTCAAGAGACAGGGAGGAAAAGGTTCTGCTGGTATTAGTTATGACCCTTGCAGAGAAGCAAAGCCACGGGCCCCACGGTACAGGGGAAGATGTCGGGCACAGCTGCAGTGGCTACACCTGGGTTAATCCAAGCAAGTAAAACCACCCTGGGAATTGTCTCACTGTACAGACAGCCAGCTCAAAGAGGGCCCCACTGGTCTCGAAAGAGGCACAGCAACTGGGGAATTAGGAAGGGGGAAGTTGCTAGTGAAGAACCAAATAGGATTTCTGTGAATCCCTTGCAGACCATGATCCTAAAACACCCGGTGAGAACTTCCTGATGGTTTCAAAGAGACTAAAGAGGCTTTTATTGCTTCTGTTGGAAAAAAGGCCACATTCTATTCAAAACGAGTATCTTGGTGAGTTAATTCATTAATGCTCATAACTCGAAATCTAGTTTTCCTACAAAATTCTAAAGGTTACAAAATGATGTAATAAAGGCAAGAATGAATTTTAAGGACACAGATTGCCTCCCATGCCATGAATGGGCTCCATCCAATCACCCTTGGGCCTCAGCAGAGCCAACAGACTGGCTTTCCAGCCAGGAGGAGAATCTGTGGCCTCATGCCTTTGGGTTTCATCTTCGTCATCAGCCCTCCTGGCTCTCAAGCTCGCTGGTCCACACTGCAGATTTGGATCTGCCATTCTCCATAACTTCAGGAGCCAGTTCCTGGTAATAAATCAATCAAAAAAATGTTCCCATTCCTTAGCTGTCTCTTCGTTGTATTAAATTACGTACTCTGCTGGGCAGAAGTTTTTTGATTTGATATAGTCCCTTTTGTTGATTCTTGATGCTACTTCTTGTGCATCTGGAGTTCTGTTCAGAAAGTGCTTGCTCACGCCTATGTCTTCGAGAGTTTTACCTATTTTTTCTTCCAGCGGATTAACTGGCTCTGCTTTAATGTTTAGATATTTGATCCGCTTTGATTTTAGTATAGGATGAAAGGGGTGGTTCTAGAGTCAGTCTTCTGATGTGAATAGCCAGCTCAAAGACAGTTAACAGAAAACAGGGAAACAGAACTTTCACAAAAGTGCAGAGGACCAACAGATGGAGGGAGGAAGCGGTGGAGAAAGAAGTAAGCAGTGTTCTGTGCATAACACCTGCACAGGAGTGCTGCGATCATTACGTGTGGCAAATGCGCCAAGGAAACAAATGCTACAAAGCTCACTTTAGAGAGCCAGCCAGTCTCTTCCCTTTTTCTTCCTTTTCTCCCTCTTCCTCCCTACTCTGTTTCTCTGGAAACAATGACTAATATGACAGTGACTCATGTGATGTGCAACAGCAATGTAATCAAACATCACCAACTTTAACTTCTACTACTGAGCAGAAAATGGGCCAACTTTTGGGTTAGTTTTCTTTTCCCTGGATGAGATGGCCCACAGAAGCAATCTTCTACTTCAACTTAGCCTCAGAGCAGCGGGCAAGAAACAGCACAGAGAAGCCCCCATCTCCCTTCTGTTAGGGCCAAACAGGCATATTGCTATTTATTCTAAACTGATTACCTTCTATAGCTACATCGAGTCCAATTCCCCTGTAACAAAATGATAGAATTCCACACACTCATAGACTGTTCTTCAGGTATTTCCACCAGATTTGCTATTAAAGATTGCCAGCATGATTTTTTTCCCACTTTCATTGATTACCAATACTAAAGATCATTTTTAAGTATCAATTTTAAATACATTATTCTTTATGTAATTTCTTTTGGGCTGTGACATTAAATAAAGGCCAAACTGCATTCTGTCTTGGGTCCCAATTCAACATGGTAAAGTCAAATTAAAATAATGTTAGATATCTCAAGTATTGGAAGTTATTTATTTTCAAATATTTCCTTTAGGTAATTTGAGTTTTACACTAGGAGTCACATGATTCTATTTCAACTTCTGTGTCCCTTTTCCAGTTACATGATTCCTACACAGCCCAGGGTTTTCCACAGAAAACGGCTGTCGTGCCTATCTTGGAGACCGGCATAGAAGTAACAACTGTAATGCAGTGTGGTGAGAATCTAACAGGATTACATAACATATAGTTCAGAGGAGAAAGAGGACAGGAATCAGCTGCAGGAGGGGCAGCAGGGCCCAGAATGATGGCCGGAGGTGGTGTGTGGACAGTCTGGGGCTGTAGCTTGCTGAGGCTGGAACACCCAGGCATTCCACGCAGAATGTGGTGTACAGCAGCACCGAGGTGCCTAATGGCAAAGATTTTCAGAAAATTAAAGTGCTTTATTGTGGCTGGAATGGAGAGTTAACTGTGAAAAGAGAGAGTCCAGTGAGACAGAGACCATGCCACAATCTAGAGGCTGGATGTGAAGTTATTATCCAGGAAGAATCGGGGAGTCACTGGAGGCTTTTAAGTGAAAAGCAAAGATGTCCGAGCATATTTGTATTTTAGAAAGATCATTGTCAGGGTCAGGAAAATGACTAGGGCTGCAGGAGAGAATCAAGTCTGAGTTAAGGCAATGGTAAAGGAGCAGGTTAGAAAAGGTTTAATTCTGTAAGACTTGCTACTTTGGTATGTTAAAAAGAAAAAAATGACTAAAGATGATTTCCACATTTCTCACTAGGACAAACAAGTATCTGGCAGTGTCATTCATAAGGGAGAATAAAAGTAATTCCACATCTGGGAAAGATGGAGTAAAAGAGACCAGAATAAACAACAAAGTACTGGACATGAAATAATAATTTTCAAGACCCTGGACATTGCAGCACAAAAGCAGTAACCTGTGCAAAACAGAAGACAAAGGAGCCCTGTAAGTTCTCGTGACTTGAGACTGTTTCCAGCCACAGCCTGGGGAGAGGAGCCTAAGCAAAGCTCAAAATGCTCTACGAAAAGAGAAGACCAAGCAAGGACTAGGAAGTTACGGTGCCCTGGAGGAAGCTGCTGCAGAGAGAGAGAAGCCCAGAGATCCACAGGGAATTCTCCTGAATATTCAGCAGCAAATTAATGAGCAGCACACAGGAAACTAACAAATGGTGCCATCATCACACAGAGCTCTTCCCACCGGGCAGATAAGAAAACTGGCAGCTCCTCAGGTGTGAAGGACAGTACCCAGGTAGGTCTTCCCAGGGTGGTGAGGAAAAACTAACCCTACAGTGGGAATTCCTCCTGACCCATCCAATAAAGCACAAAGGCAAAATCAAAAAAGGACCCAACTATTTCCTGTTAGCTGCATTCCAGAGCAAAGCTCAAGAATACCTACAGGAATACAAAAATATCCATTAGTCAACAAGGTGAAATTTACAATGCTAGCAACAAAGATTACAAACACATCAAAAGAAGAAAATATGCCATAGAATGTGGGAGATATCAATTAATTAAAATCCACCCAGAACTGACACGAATGTTAAAATTATCAGAGACAAACAACTGCAACCCATATGTTTAATGCATTCAGCAGAAGCTGGCCTAACTGAATTTCTGCATGCAGAAGAAAGAAGACACCGTGTCATGTACGAAAATTAAAAATGGATCACAGAACATAAGGACAAAAAAACTCCCAGAATAAAACAAAGAAATCTTTCTGACCTTGAGGTAGACAATGTTTTGTTAGCTCTAACACCAAAAGCATAAACAACAAAGGGAAAATAAACTTGACTTCATCAAACATATATACCCTTTATACACCAAGAAATAACATGGAGAAAGTGAAAGGAGAACTCACAAAAAGGAGAAAATATCTGCAACTCAGGTATCTGATCAGGCGCTTTTATATTTTAAAGTCCCTAAGAACTCTTACAACTCAACCTTAAGAAGAAAATCTAATTTTTAAATGGGTAAAGAATTTGAACAGACATTTTTTTCTAAAGAAGAAACACAAATGCCCACTGAAAATGCCCAGCGTCATTAAGCTGTCAGGAACAAGCAAATCAAAACCACAATGAGCTAGCACTTCACTACAATGACTATAATAATTTTTTTAAAAAAGACAATAAGAGTTAGCGAGAACTGGAACTGATACATCCCTGATGGGCTGCAACATGGTACAGCTGCTTAAGGAAAGTATTCTGCAGTTTCTTAAAAAGTTAAAAATAGTTACCATACAACCCAGCAATTCCCAGAGAATTGAACAGATATCCACAAAACCTGTGCACAAATATTCATATCTATAGTATTCAAAATAGCCAAGATAAAGGACCGGGGATTTAGCTCTGTGGCATAGGCACCTGCCTGGCAAGCGCAAGGTCATGAGTTCAATCTCCAGTACCGAAAAAGAAAAGGAAAGAAACAGGGTCTTGCTATGTTACTCAGGGTAGCCTTAAGCACCTGGGCTCAGTTGATCATCTTGGGGCCAGTGATTTAGCTCAGCAGTGTAAGTGCCTGCTTGGCAAATGCAAGGTCATGAGTTCGACCCCTGGCACAGACACACACACACACACACACACACGTGTGTGTGTGTGTGTGTGTGAGAGAGAACAAAATAGCCAAGAAAAATGATCAGATATCTGTCAACAGATGATGAGTAAAAGCAGCATACCCTATAGCGGAGAATTATTCAGCCATAAAAAGGAATGAAGTCCTGACACATGTTACAACATAGATATGCCGTGGAAACATCACGCTTAAGAAATCAGTCACAAAAACAGATGACATGAAAATGTGTAGATCAGATGTATTCGAGGAGATGGGAAATAGATCAGTGGCTGCCCAGGGCTGGAAGCACAGCACGGGAGCCTTCTTTTAGGACGATGAAAACATCCTGGAATTAGGGATAATGGTTATGATGAATACACTAAATATGACTGTACTAAAACCTGCTGACTCTGTGCTTTTAACAGTGATTTTTATGGTAAGTTATAGAATTTAAAAGAACACAGAAAGAAACCTCCTTCCACCCATAACTCGGTGCTTCTTTGGGACTCTCTTGTAGCTGTGTTTAGTTTCTAATCTGTTAAATCTGTTTTTAATCTTGTAAAATCTAAAAGAAATTAATTACCAAGATATAACATTTTTAAAAAGACATAAAATCCAAGCCTAAATGTTTTTCAATCGATGTCAATAAATATGAAATTACTCTGAAAAATACCTCAGTGAGAAAGGAAAATATATTGTTTAAAGGGGCCAGAGTGAAAACACAGAGTGACCAACAAAACGGTAGGTAAGAAGCCCCAAGCCCTCCCTCCTCCACCAACACCAGCTCAGCAGTGATTTGCAGCAAATTCCCTTCGTGGGAAATCCAGAAATCTAGTGAGACTGCACCCAGGGCAAAGGAGGACCAGACCCACTGAAGCGGCACCAGGGTGGGAACTGGCCAGCTGAGCCCAGGCCAGGCCTTTGGTCCAGAGATGCCTCCTCCCAGCTTCCCCCAGGGCAGGGAGGACCTCCCCCAGGCCTGGCTTCTGTCTTTCTGTTCTGGAGCCACCTGGGGAAATGGAGGTGGTGTGTGAACTAGAAGCCACTGCTTCCCAGCAGCCCTGGCTCTTTGCAGCCCTAATGCAAAAACCTTTCCATCTCTCTCCCAGAGAGAGACTTTGAAGGGCCCAGGATCTCCAGCTGAGCTGAGCTATGGCAGTGACCCAGGATGAGGGGAGGAAGCTTCTTTGTCTACCACACAGCCACCAGCACAAGTCAAGGAAATGAAGAGCCAGGCACAGATTCTAAACACAAGAC
>PVLA01000978.1:404047-423049 GCA_004027455.1 Hydrochoerus hydrochaeris
AAAAAAAAAAAAAAAAAAAAAAAAAAAAAAAAAAAAAAAAAAAAAAAAAAAAAAAAAAAAAAAAAAAAAAAAAAAAAAAAAAAAAAAAAAAAAAAAAAACCAGAAACCACAGAGCTGATAAACACTAATTACACCAAAAAATTCACTCCAGGGGGCTGTCAGCAGCCTATATCAAGCTGATGAATGGGTCAGTAAACCTGATGACAAGTCACTAGAAATTATGCAGAAAAGAAAAAAAAAATGAAAAAACAACCACTTAAGAGGCATACAGACCACCATCAAGTGAACCAATATACACATCATGAGTCTAAGAAGGAGAAAAAAGAACGGATCAGAAAGCTTATTAAAGAAATAGCTTAAAAATTACCAAATCTGGGGAAGGAAATCTTTTTTTTTGGGGGGGGGGGTACTGGGGCTCAAACTCAAGCATGCACTGACAAGGCAGGCACTTATGCCACTTATCTAAATCCCCAAGCCCCCTGGGGAAGGAAATCAACACAAAGAAGCCTAAGAGGAATCCAAAGAAATTCACATTGAGAAACATTGTAATTACACCGTACAAAGAGGAAGCAAGAAGGAAAAACAAAACAAAACAACCAAAAAACCCTGTCCTGGACAGGGAACCCTCATAAAACTATCCAGAAATTTTTTTTCTCACCCAGCAGACGCCCTGCAGACCATAAGGGAATGGGGCAGTATTGTTAATTTAAAATACTAAAGAAAAAAATAGTAACAACAAAGTACCAACTGAAAATACTATACCTGGCAAAACTAGCCTGTAAACCTGAAGGAAATACAAAAACCTTTTCAGACAGAAAGAGTTGAAAGAATGTATCACTATTAGACCTACCTTACAAGAAATGCTAAAAGGAGATCTTCAACTTGAAACAAAATATGCTGAAGAGCCAGTCATTAGCATAAGAAATAGGAAACTGGCTGGTTAAAAAGACAAAAATATTCAAAGTATTAGTAAAAACATGCTTAAAAAAATATAAAATATGAGTACATGTAAACTGTGACGATGGTAACATAAAATGAAGGGAAGAAGTTAGTTTTTTCGTATGTGTGTGTTCACTTAAACTGGAGTGTTAGAACTATTTTAGGTAAACCCTAAAGTAAATCTATAAAAGTTACATGAAAAAAAAAAAGGCAATGGAACCACAGTATAATAAAAAGTAACAAAAGACAATGAGAATGAGACAAAAAAGAATTGTAAGACCAACAGAAAAAAATGAATGACAATAATGAATCATTCCCTATCAGTAATTAATTACTTAAAATATAAATGAGTTACATTCCCCAAAAGACTCAAAGTGCTTGAATGAATTAAAATTTAAAAATCAAACAAAACATGATGTAACTATAAAGTCCCTGACTGACAGTGGTCCAACTTACAAATTGATAACACAAGATCATTCAGTGGTTCAACTTACAAATGAAATACCAAAACTTAAAGGATGCAGCAAAAGCAGTAGTTAGGGGAACTATTTTTGTGTGATAAATGTGTACACTAAAAAAGAAAGACCTGACATAAATAATCTAACATCACACCTCAAGCAGCTAAGAAAAGAACTAACCCAAAGCTAGTATTTCAATGGAGATAGTAAAGATTAGAGCAGAAACACAAAACTGAGAACAGAAAATCAAATTGAAAACTTAGGAAAAGATTAAAACAATGAAAAGTTAATTGTAAGATTAAGAGGCTCCAAATGAAAGACATTACAATAAAAAATACAGTTGCCAATAAAATGCACAACCAAAAAAAAGGATAAATTCCTAGAAATAAACAACCTACTATAAATAAATCATGAAGAAGTAGAAAGTGTGAACAGATCTATAATAGTATGGAAATTGGAACAGCAAAATTTTTTTAAAGCTCCAATAAAGGAAAGCCAAGACCAGAGAGTTTCACTGGTAAATTCTACCCAACATTTAACAGAGTTAACATCAAACCTCCTCAAAGTCTTTCAAAACACTGAAGCGGGAGGAAATATTTCCAAACTGTGATATCAAAGCCACATAAAAGACACGACATAAAAACAAAACTGCAGGCCAATATCCATGATGAATACAGATGCAAAGATCTTCGACAAAAAACCTACAAACTGAAAAAAGCATTATATACCATAACCCAGTGGGATATACTCCTGGAATAAGAGGACATTTCAACAGAAGAAAATCAATGAATATGACACACTATCCAAACAAAGGATAAAAATTCTCAATAAACCAGGAATAGAAAGAAATTGACTCAAGATATAAATAACATCATATTGAATGGTGAGAAGCTAAAACCTTATCTCTTACAGTCAGAAACAAGGCAAAGATAAACCTACTCTTGCCACATCTATTTATCATCCTACTAGGAGCCTGAGCCAAAACTTAGGCAAGAAAATGCAGTAATAAGCAACCAAGTTTGCAGATGGCTTGATTTTTTGTTTGTTAGTACTGGGAGTTGTACCCAGGACCTTCACACATCTCCAGCCTCTTTCGAAAAAAAATTTTTGAGACAGGGTCCCACTAAGTTGTCCAGGGTGGGATCAAACATGATAGTCCTGCTTCAGCCTCCCGGAGTGCTGCAATTACAGGTGTGTACCACCATGCTCAGCTGACTTGAATATAATCCTTTCAAAAGCTGTTTGAATACACAAATTGAGTAGTTATAGGATACAAAGCCAATATTAAAAAATCAGTTGCATTTCTACATACTGACAACAAGCTATCTGAAAGAGAAACAAGGAAAAGTCCCATCTACAGTAGCATCACAAAGAATAAAATACCTAGAAATAAGCACACCTAACAAGAGAAAATATTTGTCTGATAGAAAGTAGGAAACAATGGTGAAAGCAATAAAAGACACACACAAATGGAAAGACACCCTGTGGTTATGGATGAAACAATACTGTGAATTCTATTCAAAGACCTACAGATTCAACAGAATCTCTATTAAAATCCAAATAGAAATAGCAAAACAACTCTGCAATTCATATGGAACCACAACAGACCACAAATGGTCAAACCAATCTTAAGAATAATAGAGTTGGAGGTAATTATTTCCTGGTTTCAAAACATACTACACAGCTACAATAATCAAAACGTACTGGTGTGAAGATAGATAACAGAAATAAATCTGTGAATATACAGGCAATTAACCTTAGAAAAGGGTACCAAGTCTATCCAATGGAGAAAGAATGGCCTCTTCCATAAACAAAAGATAAACAGACAAAGGCAAGGTGATACAGATACATGCAATGGAATACTTAGTATTCCCTCTTTAAAAAAGAAAATTCTGAATATGCTACAACACAAATACACCTGGAGAGCATTACGCTACAGGAGATAAGACAGTCACAGAAAGATGCATATTGTATGATCCCACCAATATGAAACTATCTAAATCAGTCAGAAATCTTTGACTCAGAGTAGAATGGTAGTTGCTAAGTCTGGGTGTGGGGGGGGAACGAGGAGTTAGTACTCACCTAGCACGAAGCTTAAATTAAGAAGCTGAACAGAATTAACAGCTGTGCAGACATCATTACTGCAGTCAAGATAATGTATTAGACACTTTAAAGTTTGCTAGGAGGGTAGATCTCATGTTTAGTGTTATCATAAAAATTTAAAAACTGGTACGAATATTTTAGACATGTGAAAAACAATTATAGGGTGCTATGAAGATGTAAAAGTGGGAGATTTGCTTTGCTTTCCAGTAGAAGACAGCATCTCTGAGAGACAAAAGATTTAAGCTAAGATGTGTAAAATGAAAGAACTGAACAAAGAATATTCCAAAAAGAAGGTACAAGACATTTTCCTCAAGGGACTTCTGGAGATGGCTAAAATGCTGATTAAAAATAGTTTCACACTTGCAGATTCATTCACAGCACAATGAATGAAGAGTTAATGACTTCGCTAATATTTTCATTCCTCTCCCCCCCCCCATCACCACACTGAATTATTTAAGGTTGGTTATCTGGTGTTTGCTTGTTTGTTTGTTTTTTTTTGGGGGGGGGGCTGAACCCCAGGAGTGCAGCACCACATCCCCTTCTGAGACAGCCTCACTAAGCTGCCCAGGCTGGCCCTGAACCTGCACTCCTCCTGCCTCATACACTTCCAAGTAGCTGCGACCATAGACCTAGGCATGGACCACCTGCCCAGTTGTGGGTTTCTTCCTCAAGGCAAATGATAGGAATGCACAGAATTACTCATAAAACTGGACAGTTACCATAAAGAGCTAGTCATGAGATAATTTATGTCTTTCTCTGTTGTGGACATTTTAATATTTTTAGCATTGTTTTTATTATCACACAAACAAAAATATATCACAAGTTACAAAGAGTAACAGTAAAACAAGCACGAATGAGCTCATCCAGATGTTTGTTTGTTTGTTTGTTTGTTTTTTCGAGACAGGGTGTCGCTATGTAGTGCAGACTGCCCTTGAACTCACTGTGCAGCCCAGGCAGCTCTCAAACTCGTGGCAACCCCGCTGCCTCAGCCTCCTGAGTGCTGGGGTTACAAGCATGTGCCACCACGCTCAGCAGACTTTTAAAAACAGAATGGGACTAGTACCTGCAGTAATGCAACTTCTGTGTAGACACATGCCTTTGTTCCAAAAGTAATCTTTACCTTGAATTCTGTTCCCACTACTCTCCTGGTTTTTGTTATTGATGCATCAATAAATTCCTTGAAGCTAAATTTACTTTTGCATAAACTTTTGAGAAATGAAACAATTCTTATAGACTCTGTGACTTGCTTTTTTGTTATTCAACAATGTGTTCATAAGGTTTAGTGGTTATGTTTTATTTTACTGCTGTAAAGAAGAAGACACAGGAACAAAGATAAAATGATAGCAGATTTCTTAGAAAAACCACAAACACTAAAACAACAAGGCAACATTCTTTAAAGTACTGTCAACTTAGAATTCTATATCCAGAGAAAACATTTGTCACAGCTGAAAGCTAAATAAAGATATTCAGACACACAAAAGCCGAAAGAATGCATTACCAACAGATCAGCACTATAAAGAAAAGTCTTTGTAGGAGAAGAAAAATTACACCAGATGAATTCTGGAGGTATGCAAGGAGTGACAAAAACAAGAAATATAAACTACATGGGTAAATACATAGACTTCTCTTGTATTACCCTTATTGAGAATAAATGACTAAACAAAAACAATGTATTGTGGAATTTACATATAAAATTAATATGCACAAGACCAAAAGGCCAGAGGCGCATATGAGAACACAGCTCGTACACTGTATATAGTATATGAGACCACGCAAAGGAAGACCACGACTAGTCTTTAGGCTTAAAGCCTAAAGCAACCACAAAAGTAACAAAGAATTATGGCTAATTGATCAACGAGGAAGGTAAAATGGAATCAGAAAAATCCCTGATTAGTTCAAAAGAAGGCATAAAGGAAGCAAAGAGCTGACAGGGAAAATAGCCAGGAGACAGTTTTAAACCCAAAAACATCAATGGTAACCGAAATGTCAGTAGTTCAAATTCCAAATTAAAATAGATTATCAGATTGGAGTTTTTAAAAAAGCAAGACTCAGTATTGTGCTGTCTAAAATAAGCATTTCAAATAGAAAAACAGAAGAGTAAAAATAAAAATATACTTAACATAAATCAAAAGAAAACAACAGTAGCTGGATGTCAGATAAAATAAATTTGGCAACAAAGAGTAGTATCTGAGATTTTTAAGAGTTCCTTTCATAACAATGATGGGCCAGTTAAGAGGAAATAACAGCCGGGGATTTAGCTCAGTGGCTTAAGTGCCTGCCTGGCAAATGCATGGCAAGTCGTGAGTTTGATCCCCGGTACCAAAAAAAAAAAAAAAAAAAAGAGGAAATAACAATCTTAAATATGTATGCTTCCAATAACAGACATGCAAAATACTTGAAGTAAATCTGAGAAAACTGCAAAGAAACATCGACAATCAATAGGCAGGAGTGGTTTCCGCACTTCTCTCTGAATAAGTGACCACAAGCAGACAAGAACATCACCTAGGATGGCAAAGACAAGACACCATGAAACAGCGCTAACTCAGCTGCCCCAAGGAAGCGCTCTGCCCAGCAGGCAAATTCACATTCTTCTCAGGGGTACATGTGACTGCACCCAGACAGGTGATATTCTGGACCATAAATCCAGGCTCAATAAATTTCCATTTAAAAGAAATGAAGTCATACCAGATATGTTCTTTGATCATGACAGAATTAAATTATGTACAGAGAAGTACAAAGTATTTCTGAGGAAAATTAAATGGAAAGATAAATCTTCTTTATGTATCAAAATTGTAATAATGATGTCAAGTCTCCCACAGCTGATCTACAAATTTAACGTAATCCCAATCAAAATCACAGCAACTGGCAAGTAATTCTAAGGTAAAGGGCCTAGAATAGGCAAATCAACAAAGCTGGAGGGATAACATCACCTGATTTCCAAACTTTTGTTGGGGGGAAGATACTGAGAATCGAACTCAGGACCTTGCGCTTGCCAGGCAGACACTGTGCTGCTGAGCTACATCCCCGGTCTGCAAACTTACCTTAAAGGTGCAGTAATTAAGATGGGGTGCCACGGGAACTGAGATAGGCAAACAGATAAATGAAATTATCTTACTTTTCTTGTTGCTGGGACAAAACACCAGACATCTACAAGTTAAAGGACGAAGGTTTATTTGGGCTCACAGTTTGTAGAGGTTTGTAGGACCCTAGTGGCAGGCTCTAAGCCAGAGGAAGCAGGAGGCAGCGAGCCCGGGCTCCATCTTTCTCTCTCTCTCATCCAACCAGGCTACACCCCAGATAGGCTCCCCGCTGTCCACGCCCAGAGCTACACTAGCCAATCAGTGGACTCACCCAGTCATCACATCCCTTAACTAGATCCACAAGCCCACTGCTCTGGGCCTCTGATGGGCAGCAGGTCATGGCAGGAGCACATGGCAGAGCAAAACTGCTCACCTCCGAGCCCGAGGACAAAGAAAAGACCGGACCCCACAGCGAAAATGGCCAAAGGACTTCTACTAGGCCCGTCTCCTAGATTCTGTGCCTCCCAGGAGTGGCACAATGGGGAATACTCACCCAAGTAGGCATACATCCGCTTTGGGGATTTGTTTAGGGGTGTTTGCTTGTTTGAGACAGGGTCTGTCTAGGTAGCTTAGGCTGGTCTCAAACTCACAGTGATCTTCCTGCCCCAGGATCCCAAGCGCTGGGATTACAGGATTACAGTGTACACCACCATGCCTGGTGGGGTAGGTGAAACTATTTAAAGGAATTTAACCCAAATGTCTTAGAAAGAAGTCTAGCTTCCTAGAGATTAGCTGGGATGTCTCTGGAATCCTGCCTTCATAAAATCTGGGGGGCTCCTCAAGAGCTCTGGGGCATTTGTCAGTACAACCAGGTTTGGGAGTTGAAGTTTGGCTTCTGGGACTTCACAGTGGTAAAAGATACTGATTTACACCTTCACGGGAAGCAACATGCTCGGTAGATGGTACCAATGAAAACCCGGACTCTAAGTCTCCCCTTTGAGAGGTGTAGCGTTTGCTCTTCCCAAGACCCCAGCAACTGTCACAGATGTCTTTTGTATCAATATATGGTGTTCCCTTATGGTGCATTTTGTGGTAATGGTCTGATTACAAGAAGAAACTAGTTCAGTGGATAGTATTTGCCACCCGACTCTCACTTCCTTACTCCCCCAGCAAATATCCCTTTTCTCTAGTTTTGCTTCTTCTATCCTGGTTTCAGACTTCACTCTATTTCTATGGCCAAATCCACTATTTTCAAATTATGCCGCAAATTTTATTTACACAGTTTTGAAACAAACAATTTATGATAGCACTCTACAATAAACTTTAAAATTACAATTATGGCATTTGCATATTCAATCTACTCTCATTCAGTCTGTTATTAACATTTAAAAAGTATGAAGTATTTGCCTCGACAAAGATATAAAAAACATAATGAGTTCTATGTGTTCACCTCCCAGTAGTGGCCATCGTGACAAGCTTTTGTCTAGAGTAAAAAGATCTGCCATATGCAGAAAGGTAACAGCAATGTAAAACGAAGACAAATGAGCTTATAAAGCACTAACTTGGCCTTTGTGTTCGGTGCTGGAGATGAGCACACGGTGCACTTTTTGATACAGTTTAAGAACAGAAGTTTAAAAAAACACACAAGTTTAAGGCTGCCGGGTTTCCTTTTCCTTGAACGTGGCTGAAAATAAGAATGTCTTCATTCCTGCCATATCCGAGAGTTACTCAGGAGGAAGCCTGCAAATATTTAATCCAGACATAAAGTAAAGGGCAAACACCATCACTTCTACAAAACTAGCTTATACACAACTAACAGAAATATTGATGAAAATAATGCAATTCATTAGTCTTTGTGCTTCTATTGTAATGCATTGCTAGACGGTGCCAAGATGGAAACTCCAGCTGTGATATACATGGAAAAAACAGGCAGGAGGCCATTAATACCATAGTATGAAATAGTAATTCAAGCCATCCAAAAATTGTTAATGAATTCTTAAATACCAGGAACAGAGGTATGTAGTACATAGCAGTCCCTGGAACACAAGAGACCTCTCTCTCAGAACCAGAAGCTGTAACAATTTAACTGAACCACTTAAATTTTAACTAGTATTGACTTACTATTTAAAAAAAACTAAGTAAGCACATAAAGAAACATAATTGGAATGAAGTTATTTTGTTACAAGTCATTATTTGTATATTGATAAATACTTGGGTTAAATCATAAGAACTTAAGTATTTATTCAAAATATTTGGACATTTGCAAAGACTCAAGTATTTATTCAAATATTTGTACTATCCATACATGAATATATTCTAGTTGAATTAGCATTTTCTTTGACGTTCTCAATCATATAAATGTATCCTTAGAGTCCACAAGTACAGTAAATTAATGGAACAGATTAAAGAAACTTGGATGTTCAAGGCATTATAATTTTAAACAATAGTATCAATATTTTAATGATTAAAGATTATCATATGTTCATCAGAAACATATGCTAAAACATTGTAATTAAAATGCCCTGAGTGAATGCACCCAGCATCACACTTGCTAGAGACTGTGTTAGGTTTTTAAGGCAAGTTAAAACAACAGTAGCAATTCTCCTCCCTAAGGAGCAGTAAAGCTCATTCTTCAGATCTGACACAGTAGAGCCATACAATTTTACAGAAAGAAAAAAAAAACCTTGAAAATCTAATCCATTTATCTACTTACACATTTCTTCATTTACCTACTTGTATTTATTTAGGCTGTACTGGGGAATGAATCCAGAGCCTTTGCAATGAGATACATCCCCAGTCTTTTTTTAATGTTTTGAGACATGATCTTGCTACATCGTTCAGGATAGGCTAGAACTTGGAATCTTCCTGTCTCAGTCTCCCAGAGAGTGTTAGGTTTACAGGCATGGATCACCATGCTGTATAACCATTTAATTTTAAAGCTAAGGATACCACAGCCTAAGGATATCACCAGAGCTAGGATTAAAATCCAGGTCTCAAGACAGGAGATTTTTACTTTTGCAAATTCTCTTGTAATGCTAATATTAAGGGGGGTGGTACCCCAAAAGCTTTGTTTTCAGTAAGAAGCTTTGGACTCTGACACAGAATGCCCGAGTCTTACTCCAGTTCTTGCTAATTACAATCTTCGGCAAGTCCCCCAAAACTGGGATTTAGTTGTTTTGTTTGTGTTTTGTTTGAACATGAAGGTGAGTCTGGATTCCTGATTCTCCACTGTGGCCGAGCAGTAGAATTTTCTGAGCAGCTTTTTACCAAACAGGGAGGTCCAAGTCCCACCCATTCCCCCTGGAGACATTAAGCGGTCTGGGATGGTGCCCTAGGAGTCAGTATTTCCTTAAAAGTTTTTGGCCTTAGAAAAATAACAACAGTCCAAATTAGTAGAAGGAAGAAAAGATCAGAGCAAAAGTAAATGAAATATGGACTAAAGGACAGAACAAAGGATCAACACAACCACATTAGCCTGTTACCAAAACCTAATAAGGACACAACAAAACTACAGACCAAAACCTTGATGAAGTCAGAGGCAAAAACCCTCAATAAAATGCGTGCAAATCAAACTCAACAGCACATTAAAAAGGTCACACATCATGATCAAGTTGGGTTCACTCCAGGATACAGGGATGGTTCAACATACATGACACAGTACATAAATAGAATCAAAGATAAAAACCACATCTCAAATGACACAGGAAATGTCTTTGATACAAGTAAACACTCCTACACCTCAGTCAAAAGGAAGATAAACTTGAGACTTCTATAGGTAAATGGACACAACTCAAAACCACACTCATTAAGTGAAATAAATCAGACGCATATATGTAAACAGCATACTGTCTCGTTAGTGTGAGAAACTGGAGGAGTAGGTAAGATCCAAAATGTGCAACAGATAGTGCGAGTGATCAAAAGAAAAGAAAAACTGTGATGCAGAAAGGGAAAAGGAAGGAAGGGGGGGAAATATATATATATATGATATGTAAGATAGTTATACAGCCAGTTTCTCTTAGTTCACTGAAAAGAAAGTTGTGTGCTAGTACCTCTTTGGACAATATTTCATGCCTATATCTTCCATTCTGAACCACTACTAGGAATATAACAACCCCTAATATATTGATTTGTTACCCTCCAACCAGCCTATTTTGAAACTGTTATTTTTATTTTTTTTTTCTGTTAAAAAAAAGTAAGTGTCCTTCATGATAAAAGCCCTGAAGAAGCTAGGTACAGGATCATACCTCAACATAATACAGGCTCTCCGTGGCAAAACTGTAGCAGTATCATACTGAATAGAGAAAAACTGAAAGCATTTCCTCTAAGTTATGAACAAAGGAAGTGAAATTTCCAGCCAGCACACAGGCAAGAGAAAGAAAGAAAAGGCACACAAATAGGAAAGGTGGTCAGATTATGCCTGTTTGCAGATGATATGATTCCATGTTAGAAAACCCTAGAGACGCCATCAAAAGACTCTCAACCAGCAAAATTCAGCAAAGCAGCAGAACACAAAGTCAACATAACAACAAAAACAAAAAATCAGTAACTGTTTTATACTCTAATACTGCACTTGCTGAGAAAATAATAACATTTGTAAAAGCCTCAAAAAAAGGACTAGAAAAAAAACCTAACCAAGGAAGTGAAATAATTCTGTATGAACTGAGGGAAGAAGGAGAGAGAAAATGAAGACACTGAAAATGGAAAGACTTCCCCTGTGTATTATCAGCTTTCTGCAATCAAATGCCTGACAGGTATGAATCAGCGGAGGAAAGGGTTTATCTGGCTGTTTAGGTTTGAGTCCACAGTCCACTGGCTCAGTGCAGGGACACAACGGGGACATCACAGCTAAGGGATGCAGGGGAGCAAACCTGCGGGGCAGCTGGGAGGCACAGCAGGCAACAGCACCAGGAAGCCAAGGCCCAGGGGACGGATATGACACCAAGGTCACCTCTCCATGACCCACTCAGACACACCCAGGGTGCATTTCACTAACCCCCTAGATGTTTCCCAAGCAAATCAAGGGACCAACAGTCACATCATGGTCATGGAATGAGAGACTCAGCATCATTAAAATGACCACAGTTTGAAAAACATCTACTCATCCAAATGCAATTCCTATCGAAATACCGCCATCCTGTTCACAGGACTAGAGGAAGCAATCCTAATAATCCTACTGTCCATAGGAAGCACAGACTCCACACAGAAAGAGCGATGCTGGAGGCATCACAATACACCTGATCTCAAAATTATATACTATAGACCCATAGTAATAAAACCACATAGCACGAGCATAAAAACAGACATACAGACCAACGGGACAGAACACAGCATGCAGACACAAACCCACACATTTACAGCAACAGATTCCTAACGAAGGAGCCAACAATATATGCTGGGGAAAAGACAGGCTCTTCAAGAAATGATATGAACAAATACTTCTCAAAAGAAGTGTAAATGGCCAAATATATTTTCCAAATGTCCAACATCTTCACCAATCTGTGAAATACAAATCAAAACTACAGTAAGATCGCATTTTCTCCAGGTCAAAATAGGTATCAAAAAAGAAAAAAATAAATACTGCCAAGGATATGGAGAAAAGGAACCCTTATATATTGTAGGTGGAAATGTAAATTATTATAGTTACTAGGAAAACAATATGGAGATTCCTTTAAAAATTAAAAATAGAACTACCATATGACCCAGAAATACCTCAGGTATATCCTAACAAAATTAACACATAAAAGAGATAGCCTGCATACTTATGTTTATTGCAGCACTATTCACAATACCCAAGCTTGAGAATCAGCCTAGGTGCCTGTCAATGAACAAATGAATAAAGAAAATATGGAGTATACACACAGTGCAGTATTATACAGTCATTAAGAAGAATGGAACCATGTAATCTACAGGAAAACAGATGTAACTAGGGGACATCACTTTAGGCAAAATAAACCATACTCAGAAAGACGAGAATCACATTGTTTCTCTTAGATGTGGGCACTACTTTTTTTTTAAAGATGATATGAAAGGAAATAGAAGGCGAAAAGACAGGACAGGACAGGAGAGAGGACGATCAAAGCATGATATATACATGTAACTCAGCAAGGGTGTCTTAGTTACTCTTCTTATTGCTGAGACAAAGTGAAAGATTTACTGTAGCTCACAGTTTGTAGACGTTTCAGTTCACACTTGGCTGTCCCAAGGCAGCGTGGCATGGCAGAGAGGCACTGCGGAGCATGCAGGCAAAAGCAACAAGCAGCCAGCAACAGGCACCAGAGACCCTCTTTCCCAAACACCCTCATTCTGTCCCTTCTATCTTAGCGAGGCTACTCACCCTTAGGCCAGATAACATTCACACCCAGAGTGAAGCCCCTTAATCCTACCCAAAACTATGCCAAACCAATCAGTGGACTAATTTAGTGGTCACATAACCTTGACTCCTAGCATCACACACCCCAGATCCAGACACCTGTGAAAAGCCGCATCTATGACTACAAGAAGCTCTAAGGGGACATCTAGACACAAACTATAATAAAAGGCAAGGTAGGGCTCATAGTAATCCCTGATTTTGAGTTATATTACAAAGCTACCATGATAAAAAACAGCATGGTACAAAGAAACAAACAAACAGGTATAACAGAATAGAACAAAAGCTGCAGATACAACTCCAAACACACTCAGCTACCTCATCTTTGACAGTGAGGTCAAACACCTTAACTAGAAAAAAACCTCTTTTATAAACAATGCATGGAAAAATGACCTTCCACATACTGAAGGTTAAAACTAGACCTATATCTCTTGCCATGCACTAAAATCAAAATTGATCAAAGATCTAAATATTAAAACAGAAACAATCTGCTAGAAGTCAGACTAGGCAGAACTCTTAAAGACATTGGTGTAGGCAAAGACTTTAAGAACAAAATCCAATGACACTGGAAAAATTACAAGGAATGAACAACCAGGATCATATCAAATTTTAAAACTTTTGCACAGCAAAAGAAACAACCAACAGAGTGAAGAGACAACTCACATAATGGAAAAAATGTGGCCAGTTACTTCTTAAAGGACTAATGTCTACAATCTGTTAAAAAAAAAAAACTCATAAAATTCACACCCCCTAAATTAAAAACCCAATCCCAAAACGGGCATCTAAAATGAATAGACATTTTTCAGAGGAAGTAGTAAAAACAGCAAATAAATGCATGAAGAAATGTGCAACATCCCTGGTCATTCAAAAAATGCAAATTAATACAACACTGAGATTCCATCTCACTTCAGAAAGAATAGCTGTCACCAAGAAATCAACAACAACAAATACTGATGAGGCTGTAGGAAAAAAGGAATCTTTCTCCATTGCTGGTGGGAGTGTAAACTGGTGCAACCACTATAAAAATCAATATAAAGATATTCCTCAAAAAACTAAAACTAGAGGTTCCATTGACCCAGCTATTCTCCTTCTAGTATTTTCCCAAAAGAGTTAAAACCAAAACACCACAGTGATCTAAGCATACCCATGTTTATAGCAGCATAATTTAAGTAGCTACATCTTAGAAACAGCCCGTATGTCCATCAACAGATGAACAGGTAAAGAAAATGCAGTATACAATAGAGTACTACTTACTATAAAGAAGGACAAATTCGAGCCATTTGTAGGAAAACAGATGCACCTCAAGATCATAATCTTAAGTGAAGTAAATCAGACACACAGGTTTAAGTAGTGTACTGTTTCTCTTGTATGAGAAACACAAAGAGTAAATAAGGAGCATAATGGAAGATAAATACTGGGAAACAGAAGAAATGCAAAGAGGAACAAGGGAGGGGAAAAGAGAGAGGAGGAAGGGAAAAGGAAGAAAAAGCAGAAGGAAAAAATAGAAACAAAGCTTTTGTAAATGGGGAGGGGAAGAAGGGTTGAAGAGGGAGGAGTAGAAAAGAAAAAATGAAGAATTAAGACATAATACACACAGGTACACAGTCCTTACAATGAGTGTGATCAATATATATGACAAATATGTAATAATAAAAAAAGTTTAAAAAAGAAATGTCATAGTGAAACCCACTGATTTATGCAATTAATATTAATAATTATAAAAACCAAGACCATCAAGTAATTCCAGTGTGCCAAGATTGAGATACAAGTGTCTAATCTTTTAAGAGTCCAAAGTTTATGTCTTACTTTTTTATTGTTGTTGAAACAAAATGCCTGATGCCCAAAGTGAAGCAAAGGAAAGTTTACTTCTTACAGTTTTGGGGGTTTCAGTCCATAGTTCGCTGGCTCCAAGCGGCAAGGTGGAGGGGCAGCCGTTCCTGGCCACCGCAAGCAGCAAGAGCAAACAGAGCAAAAGAGGAAAGACTCATCATTTTCCCACTGTTACACTGTAAGCCAGCTCCACCTCTGGGCAGTGTAGCACTCACACCACCACTCTCAGCGCCAGACAATCGATCAATCATGAACACCAGACTCAGCTGCGTCCATGATTGCATGAGGCTTGGGGGGAGCCATCCAAACACAAACCACAACAGTTTAGCTATAAACTTCTAATTTGGTTTTTCTTGTTTTGGCTATAGTCGTTGGGCTATATCTGATTTTATTCTCTAACACTGTCTACAAGGTAGGCAAAATGCATACAAATCCATAAAAAAAATAAGCTCATATGCCCTTTTATATTATACAGACATTCACAGTTCAGGCAGATTCTATACTATAATCTGATTATAGTATTTTGATAGTGGAACAGGCTTTTCCATCCCTGGTCTTTCCACATGGAAGTAGTTCCTGCCCTTCTCTATGTCTCTCTTTCCTCTAGTCAGTGAGAGACAGAATGGGTTGCTGGTTGGCAAAACTGGAAAGAATTAGTCATACATGCCTGGTTCGGCTCCCTCTCTTGTCTCTTGGTATAAACCAAAGAGAACACAAGTTCCAATCTAGTTCTCTCAGGGCAGTGTCTTAGTTCCAGGAGTTATATATCAAGCAATCATAGGCTGTGTGGCTTATAAACAACAGAAATTTTTTATCTCACTTGAAAATACAGAGCATAGGACTAGATGATCTCTAAAGACCTTTCCAGCTGTCATGTCTGTGACTCTTTGTTGAAAGGTATCCTTTCAGAAAGTGGAAAACATTTGCTTTCCAGTAATGACACATCAAACTAAGGCAGTGTGGTTCTCAGAAGTGGGTGATTTTTGTCATGCATTAGTCAGGACTATTACTGGAGCAGTACCATATCACTTTAAAGTCCACAAAATATATTTCCTCTAATTCTGTTCTCTTATGAGAAATCTTTAGAAGCCATACCTACTACTTATGGTAAGAAACAGTTTTTACCATTCATATAAAAGAAAAAAAAGAGAGAGAGGATGGCTATTGATATGGTAGAACTAAAGAAATTAAAAATATTTGAAAATGTAGAACCTATCATATATACTTGACAAAAAAAAAAGAGTTGATATTCATGTAGTCTTGCTTTCTCCAGTGTATCCTCCACAGTAACCTTCTCTAACAAGTCTTTCTAAAAACAGATCTGACTATAGCCCTTCCACGCTGGCTTCAAATCCTTCAATGGCTCACAACATCCCTCACCTTCAAGATAGAAACCATAGGGCTGGGGATACAGCTCAGTGGCACAGAGCCTGACTGTCAAGCGTAAGGTCCTGCATTCAATCCCTGGAAGAAAGAAAGAAAGAAAGAAAGAAAGAAAGAAAGAAAGAAAGAAAGAAAGAAAGAAAGAAAGAAAGAAAGAAAGAAAGAAAGAAAGAAAGAAAGAGAAAGAGAGAGAGAGAGAGAGAGAAAGAAAGAAAGAAAGAAAGAAAGAAAGAAAGAAAGAAAGAAAGAAAGAAGAAAAGAATCAAATTTCCAGAAAGGTATGCAAGGTCTTCCTTTCTTGTTCCTGCCCATCTTTCCAGCCTCAGTGTATAACCTACATTCTAGCCATGATGGGCTCCTTAACATATCTAAAGGCACCTAAGAATTTATGCTTCATGAAAAATTCAACTTTGCACAGCCTCTGTTTCTAGCACTATCCTTCAGTGCTCGGGTCTAGAGTTACTTACTCGGGACCACAGCCCCAATCCCAACTCTAGAACACATCCCTCAACACCTTAGTTTTCCTCACTGCTTTTATCACAGTTTTTATTATTATTAGTGTGAGTACTGTTTTAATTTCTTTTTCCATACAGACTGTCAACTCCAGGAGGACAGGAAGTATATCTGATTTTATTCTCTAACACTGTCTACAAGGTAGGCGATATATTATACACACCTGGTACTCTACAGAGCAGATGCTCAAAAAATGTTTGTCAAGTAAATCAATGAGCAGAGGTTCTTTCACATCTGTACATCTCATTGCAGATCCAAAAGAACTCTCCTTCCCTTCTTTATCTGACAAATTTGTTTTCCTTAAAGAATCAGCTCAGACATCCTTCATTCTGGAAGCCTTCCTGATCCCCAGTTAGATGCACTACCTCTGTGCTCCAGCCATTCTGGATATATTTTTATATACACATATACCCGACTGTAGCTTTTGCTTTTTGCTTGTGCTTCTGTGAGCTCCTTAAGGACAGGGCTGTGTCTGTCATCTCTGTATGATCTGCAGGTGGCACAGGGTCTAACGGAAGGGCTCAGTAAATGCTAAGAAACATATAAATATGCATATATTGCATTTTATTATGTAGGTTCACATCTGTTTGCAGAAACCCCCACTGAGTGAAAAAATCATAAGGATAAAATAAAGCTTGAAATACAAATCCCACATTTAAACTGCATTAAAAT
The DNA here is from genome assembly GCA_004027455.1 of Hydrochoerus hydrochaeris. Classification (NCBI taxonomy): domain Eukaryota; kingdom Metazoa; phylum Chordata; class Mammalia; order Rodentia; family Hydrochaeridae; genus Hydrochoerus; species Hydrochoerus hydrochaeris. The sequence continues at coordinate 421,333 of PVLA01000978.1, forward strand.
TTTCAGAAAAGACTGTGACCACAAAAAAAGAATTGTTTTAAAAAGTTTTTTTTACCAGCACTTTCCTTGTTATGCTTTAAGGATAATAAAATATCAAACTATTATTAAAATACTAACTAGAATTTCAAAAACAATTTAAAATCCCAAATCAGTTCAAGGAAAACAGAAATGTTCAATGTTATACTCTGCACAAGTTAGTCATTTTAAATATCTTCTCAAGAACAAATCAGCCATGTTACTCCTGAAAAGATACTTAAAACTTACGAGCTCCCCTGTAAATAACTATCCCCTTACAGACAATGCTAATGGCCACTGTAAATCTCTCCTGGGTTCCTGTGTGGAGAAAGAGGAGCCGGTTGCTAAAGCAACTTCATTTTTCTTAACACATGATCTCTCCCTCGATGCATGAAACATTAAATGTGTTTCCAATGATTCTTTAGTGGACATAATTAAAATAATATAAGGACGAAAACCTACACCATTTGGTGCTTCTAACACAGCTCATAAATGACTGCACATCTTCCCTATGTTTTATTATGAGCAATTACTTTTAAATCAAGAAAATCCTAAGTCTTCAAGAAACAAATTTTTAAATAAAATATAATAGCCAACGAAGGACACAAACTTGCAGTTACAAGATTTCTAAACACCAAACACGAAGCACAGTGACTAAATACTACTATGTACTTGGAATTTGCTAAGACACCATATAGATCTTATTTTACACACACACGTGCGGTAAAAATGCAAATGGTAACTATGTTAAGGAGCTTAATTGAGGTAATCATTTCACAATATACACAGACATCAACACACTGCCTTTCACACCCTGAATACATATGGTTATTTGTCAAGTATATCTCCAAAGAGCTGAAGAAAGCTATTTTAACAGCTAAAAAATTACTTTTTCTTCATGAGAATGATAGAGGTCGGGAATAAAAGGTAACTGATAGCAACGGATTCACCTTGAATCAAATGTAAATACACAACTATCATCTATACACATCTATCATAAATACACAACTATAAGTAAAACCAAGTGATCTGAGTTACACCTACCTAGAAATTTTATTGTTACTACTATGTTTAAAGCTTCTTTCCTTATCTAATCCGATTTCTGCTATAAAAATGCTCCAAGAACCACAGACACAGTTTGCTTCTGCTCACAGTTATGGAGGCTTCAGTGCATCATCCATTGGCCCTGTGGCTTTGGGCAGGTGATAGCACTGCACAGGGAGGATCACAGTGTCAGGGAGCAAAACTGTGTCCCTCCTGGCGAGTCAGGGAGAGGCGAAGAGAGGGTGTTGTAGTCAGGGGTTGCAAGGAGAGCAAGACAACACAGGACACATGGTTTATCGTATTTATAATGGTCACCCAAAGAGTCAAATACAAGAAGTGCTGGAGGGGCTGGGGATTTAGCTTAGCAGCATAAGCAGGCAGTCGTGAGTTCAATCCCCAGTACCGATTAAAAAAGAAAAAAGAAGTGCTGGAAATCTGTCCACACACTGAGACCCATGGAACCCAGCTGAGGGCCTGGATCGCATGGCAACGCCCTGCATGAGTCCAGCTGAGGACCTGGAGCCCATGGCAACGCCCTGCATGAGTCCAGCTGAGGGCCTGGAGCCCATGGCAACGCCCTGCATGAGTCCAGCTGAGGACCTGGAGCCCATGGCAACGCCCTGCATGAGTCCAGCTGAGGACCTGGAGCCCATGGCAA